>JAOEHY010044432.1:0-28084 GCA_025447955.1 Psilopsiagon aurifrons
ATGGGTGGGGGACTGGGTTTGGCTGGGGGGGTCCTTTTCCCCCTGTGCTGATCAATTGGTACTTTTTTGTGGGTTTATGAGCTTTTTCTGGTGGCTGACAAGGGATGGGACAAGAGGAAACAGCCTCAAGAGGTTTAGGTTGGATACTAAGAACAATTCCTTCCCCAAAGGGTGCTCAGGCGCTGGAAAAGGCTGCCCAGGGCAGTGCTGGAGTCATCATCCCTGGAAGTATTCAAATACCATGCAGATAAGGCCCTCAGTGACATGGCTTAGTGGTGGCCTTGGCAGTGCTGGGGTAAGTATTGACCTGATGATCTTAAAGCTCTTTTCCAACTTGGTTGATTTTATGATTTCTTTTAATCAGAATTTACATTAAAAATGTATTCCACCAGCAGATTTTCACATACCATTATATTTCAGCAAGCAGATGGTGTAGTGTTTAGTTCTCAGCTGTTGGAAGTGTTGATGGACTCATCATCTTTGTCGCAGTTTATGTTGTACTTTTTAAGAATAACACTTTACACTAATTGACAGAGTTTACACAACTCAACAATGTACCCAATGCTCAGCCCAGAGTGCAGCGTTATATGAAAATAGCATTTCACTGATTCCAGTGAGTAACTCAGTTTTCTGATAGTCTGAGAAACTTCAAGTCATGAAGCATTAGTCATTTTGTGGATTTAATTTACCTGAACTTTGACAGTTTAAAACTAAATGCCTGAGATCAATTTTATTCTTTGTAACAGTCAAAAGTGTATATTGTCCAGGCAGTTTGAGGAGTTTACCTTAATTAAGGGAATTCTGGATATTTGTATACATATCAGTATGAACATATTGTAGCTACAGAAAAAATGCTTTTCTTCATGGTTAATCAGTGTGGTTATAGAACCTATAAGAAAGTAAGTTACAAAAGAACTGCTTAGTTGTTGTTTAGTAACCCAACTTTTGAAACATTGAATCCCATTTTTTTGTCTTCCTTTGTTAGATGTGTCCATGACATCTCAGACTTGTACTTTTTATTATAAAAAGCAAGTTATTTTATTGCTCTAAGTACAGGATAAAACCACTTCCACTTGAAGATCCTTCTTAGTGACAAAATAGATCCTACTTTCTCTAAAATGCATGCTATCTGGCAAGAACATTTCAGTATAAAAAAGGTTACAATCAGTTTTAAAGTCATAGCTAAAGTCTATTTTTAAAATTATTTGCTGATTTTGTATACAAGATTTTTGGCCACAAGACAGCAGTGTTTAAACAAAGAAACATAAAATGCAAAATCACACAAAACAAAATAAGAAGTATGAGATAAAATAATATTATATTACTGCTTCATACTGCCTTGTTATCCACTGACTCAAAAAGAGATGTTGTAGGATACAAAGAATATCCAAATCTTTCTAAATGAAGGGTAATTTTTGAAATAAGTAGCAATTAATTTTTCTAAAGCACAACACTGAAGGTACTTATTCAACCAGTTCAATACTTGTTGTCCATATTTGCTCAGTATAAGACAATTTACATAAGATTGGTTTTCTGGGATATTTTTAGATACATTCACATAACTGTATATTTAATCAGGTTTACCACATAGAAAAATTGTCTTTACAGAAGAGAAGAGGCTGA
Organism: Psilopsiagon aurifrons; assembly: GCA_025447955.1. Lineage (NCBI taxonomy): Eukaryota > Metazoa > Chordata > Aves > Psittaciformes > Psittacidae > Psilopsiagon > Psilopsiagon aurifrons. Next base: position 1,624 of record JAOEHY010044432.1, read on the forward strand.
ATATTAACTCTTCAGCATGTAATGTCTAGAACTGTATTAAAACAAGCTCTGAAATTCTTAAATTATTCATCTTCTGTAACCTAAGAAATTTACTGTGCAGAAATGACTGTGATTTTTTGGAAAAAATCCCCAACCAACCAAAAAACCACCAAAAAAGCAACCACAAAACCACCAAACCCCTCCCCCCCTAAAAAAAAAGAAAAAAAAGAACAAACAACAAAACCCCAACTTTTTCAGGTGAAGGTGAACACAGTGGAAATACCCACTGATAAACATAATAGTTCTCCGTCACTTGAGTAATGTTTTTATTAAAATGGTATTTGACATGTTAAACCTAAATAGACTAAAAAAGAGAATATTAGTGAGCAGAAACAGAGGAGAAGACATGTTGAGAAAAAAAAGCAGAAAGAGCAGGTTAAAAAGGAAAACAGTCCTCTGAGGCAGGCTGACACAAAAGTGTTTACATCAATTTTAAAGGAAAGGAAAAAAAATTCTATCTGAATAAGACTGCTCGAGAGAACTGTGTTCTGAAGAACAGATCTTTTGCTGAAATCACTATGCAGTTTGAAAGGCTATTGATTTCCAGAAAAGTACACACAATTGCAAAAGCTGAGTTAGGGTTTAAGATCAGTTAGGTATTAATTATGAAATACAATTTACTAAATAAAATTGATTATCATTCTGGTATTGGTTTTGCTTCTTTCATTTTACTGTAAAATAAATTTTCATTGTACCTTTCTTGGCAATATCACTAAAAATGTCCCAAACATCTTTACCATATCCTTTTAATTTGAGATTACTATTTTGAAAGACTTCATTGCAAGTCTACAGAAAATGCACTGGTGTCTGAAGTAGCCAAATGATGTGTTCAGGTGATAAAGGTGTCCAATAAAATGGTACTACAAGGAGAGACAAAAGTAGTGAAAGAAATGGAAGAGAACACTTTCACTGCTTTGTTTATATTAGCAAAATTAATATGTGCATGCCTATAGGAAACAGCAGGAAACCAATATAATTTTAGACCTTTTTTTCTCTAGAATCATAGAATAGTTAAGGTTGGAAAGGACCTTAAAATGATCAAGTTTCAATTACCTTGCCATGGGCAAGGACACCTTGCACTAGACCATGTCAACCAAGACTCCATCCGACCTGGCCTTGAACACTGCCGAGGATAGAGCATTCACAACTTCCTTGGGCAAGCCATTACAGTGCCTTCCCATCCTCACAGTAAAGAACTTCTTCCTTATATCTAACCTAAACTTCCCCTGTTTAAGTTTGAACCACTTACCCCTTGTCCTATCACTGCAGTCCCTAATAATGAGTCCCCCCCCCAGCATCCTTGTTGTCCCCCTTCAGATGCTGGAATGCTCCTATATTCTCCAACCTTTTCAGAGTCTCCAGTTACCGCTGTTTTGTTTTATTTTTTCCCACTAAGGGTTCTCCAGTATGATTCAGCAAGATGCTCAATGTCATCATGCTTTTAACTTAGAAGGAATGGATAGTATCTACAAAATATACTAAACATTCTTCAAAGTAATTATTAGTCACGATTCATTGTTCATAACACAAATCAGTTTCAGATGTGGAGGCCATTTTGTGTGACGATAAAAAGAGATTAAAAAGAAGTTTTGGTTGGTAATTTAATACGCAGAAGTTCTGCTTGGCCCCTTTATACAGCTGATCTGTCACATACATTTTCAATCTTTCCTCTAATAAATAGCTGTATACCTGAAAACACCACCAGCTCATGAAAATTTCTTGAATATTTTTTAAAAGTATCTGTGTATCATCTGCTTCGCTTCAATATTTGTTGAATGGACAAACAATCCATAGAATTAATACATGCATCAAATCTACATAGAGGCTAGTAAGTAAAGTCTGTATCACAGTTGATGTAGCTGAAACACATTCCCTTTCCTCTCCACTTTTTTTCTGACTGAATTATTATTCCAGTTTCCCTCAAAAAACTTCCCTCCTAAGAACGATCTCTCATCTATTTTCATGGCTTTTTAAATTCATGATGAAGCATACAATATGAAGAACCATGGGATGTTGCACAGAGTTAAAAAAACTTTAGATTCTTCTAACTTTTCAAAACCTTTTCCAATTAAAGTATTTGGTACGTGTTTATATTAGAGCTCAAATATCTGGAAAGATTAGCATCCAAGTATGACTGAAGAAGTTCCACGCACAGTTGTACTGATTTAATGCTGCGTATTTTATATTGTCAAAAAAATATTAGATGATATTTAATAAAAAAATACTTTGTTTTTCTTCATACTTATTGCATATTTCTGTTGTTGGATACTGGAGTTAGAAAAGCCAAAGCCAACAGCAATGGATGCAAAAGGCAACAAGAAAGGAATCAAGAGATGTGTCAACAGCCAAAAAGATGAAGAAAATGTGGGCCTACTGCTGAGTGCAGCAGGGCTCTGGTGACAGGGAACACAAAAAAGGTAGGGATACTCTGTGACATCTTTACCTTAGTGTTTCTTAGTAATACCAGCCTACAAAAATCTCAGGCTCTGGAGATCAGAAAGTCTAGAGCAAGGAAGGAAGTTTTGTAGAGAAGAATCAGGTTAGGGGATATTTGAACAAAATCATCATAACAATTCCAAGGACCTGACAAGGACTCACCCACAAGTGCTGAGGATGTTGGCTGATTTTGTTGAGAAGTCAATCTCAATTGAGCTTAATTACCTTCATGGTAACAGACTTTTCCTTTTATCCAGCTGAAGCATCCTTGTATCAATTTATGACCACTTCTCTCACTTTGCTACTGTGGAATTAAATGAAAAGTCTGGCTCCCTCATTGTTTAATCTGCCTCTCATAAACCCAAGGGCTCCATTAGCCCTGACTGTCCCTGCCCACGCCTTCCCTAAGAGACTACCCCAAGCTTGTCCACAGTCCAGGGTCCCATATAAGCCCCCTGGGACTACCTTTTCCTTCCTGAGGTACTCTGTAGAGGCAGTGCCTTGGATGGTGAGGACCCTGCCCTGACAGCTGGGCTATCATGCCTTGGATGGTGAGGACCCTGCCCTGACAGCTGGGCTATCATGCTTGTCGTTTGTCTCTCATATCTCCATTCTTACTGCGGTACCCTGGCAGTATTTGCACATGGTGGGCGGGCTGCAGCCCTGAGGCCATCCATTCTCCAGGCTGAATTTGCCCAGCTCCGCCAGACCCTCCTCACAGGGCAAATGCTCCAGGCCTAAGCTTGGGGACCCTCCACTGAGCTTGCTCTGGTCTGTCAGTATAACTTTTGTGAGTGTGAAAGTTTTATTATGGGATGTTTAGAGGAGTCACCAACAAAAGTGGGAAAAGGGTTAAATTTTAGTAGTTTGAGAAGAGATAAGTATGGGAAAATAGAGAAGTAAAAGGATAAAAAGAGCTGGTCACATGTAAATTGGTGCTTGATTGGTACGCCTGTCTGGACGTGCGCTACGCCTAGTAGCACACTCTGCCCTTTCTTCATGTTAAATTCCCTTATAACTCTTTTCCCTATTGGGGGACATCTATTCCATGCGTGCGAATATATGAGGATTTAAATGTCAACAACTGGAGTCAGACCATGGGGCGGAGGGCCTGTGTGCCTGTGGTGCCAATGGCTGAAGTGAGTGAGAGTATGATCATTAGCAAAACTGAAGCTGCACTAGTTGGTAAAGTGACCTAGGAGCTGAACAAGTCTCCAAGGATAAGACCACAGGGGAGCTGGCTACTGGGGACCAGGGGAGTCCTGGACAGCTTTGAGTGTGAAAGTGTGCTGAAAGAATCCACAGTATACAAGTGCATATAAATCTGTTCACATGGGTGGTTCTTCGTCCTTATCAGCCATAGAGGGGAGCAAGTTGAGGCTGTGGGTGCCGCCTGTGTTCATGTGAGACATGTCTGTGTTTGTGTTATTTGTGTAACCAGTCATGTACATACTTGGTGTATATGCACACTCTTTAGCTTCAATACTGTCCGGAACTGGGGCAGGGAGCTAAAGTAGCCTCACCTTTTGCACACATCCCCACAAATTCAAAGTTCATATCTTGTGAGTAGGTGAAACAAGTCAAAATCATCAATGTCTCCAAAGACAAAGAAAGTGCTTTTTACTGACATACAAAAAAAAAAAAAAAAAAAAAAAAATAAAAGAAAAATAAAAGTCATAAGAATTTTTGAAGGTGTGCCATCAGTTAAAAAAAAAGGGACAGGAAAATTGGTGGGGAAAAAAAATTATTTTTTGAAGCTCACACCATAAATAAGATCTTATGAGAAGCTACAAGTGAATGAGGTTTCTTTGCTTTGTTAAAGTACAAATTATCTATTCCTATTCGTATTAATGAGCAGTTATTCAAATGTGTATCAATGACAGCCATGAGTTTTGTCTTCTAGATGCTAACTGGGACTACTCAGATTTGCTCAATTCAAGCTTTAATACAACAAGTGTTAAGGCAGAACACCTTTCCTAGCATTAAGACAGATCGTATCTCCTTTAATGCTGCTTGGAAGTTGAAACGGATTGCATTTATGGAATTTTTCCCCATTTTATAAGTCATAATTTATCCCATAAAGGGCATTACAGTTTTCATACTTTCATATTCTTTTGGTTTGACATGTCAGATGCTGACAGTACAACATTTTGGATATTCATCTATCTTATTTCAGTGATCTGCAATGGGTGTGTGAAACATAAATCTCAGCGCATTCACAAACTTTTCCAGGCACTGTTGCTCAGCCCATTTGTATTTAATTATTGTTCAGAGTTTCATCAGAGACAACATATTCTGAAGCACATATAATCAATCAAACTTGCCATATTTCTTCTGTACATTTTGTGTAGTGCAGACTGAACAATAATTATAAGACTTAGAGGTATAATTCAACTAGTAAATACTAGCATAATTATAATTGAGTTGTATAATTTGACTGATACAGATATTATAATATAGTAAATGTATTTTGAGTTTGGTTTTATTCAAAACAAAGCACATAGGCATGGGGAGGATGGGGTGAAGGATGAAAATGATAAAGTTTTTACATGACTTGATGTAAAATTGGTAAAATGTTGTTATGTTTTATTGGCAGAAAATGAATTAAATTATGTGATGGTGAGGGAAAAAATGTCAAATAAAAAGGTCAAAATGAAATAAAAGCCTTTCAGTGCTAGCTGAAATATTACCATTCATTAAAGCCAAAATCATCTTCAGTGTTTGTGTATATTACTTTTATTGTTTCTGCTTCTAGATAAATTTTTTTGAAATTGCAGAGATGTAGAATATAAAAAGAGAATTCACTTCACATTCAATTACAATAATATTCTGTTAGGGTTTCCCCCAGTTTATGTTGGAGAAAGAGGACTGACCTAGCATTGCCAAAATGGTATGTTGTGCAACCCAATGCTCCCAAGATGACTCCAACCATGTGTGATTCTCATAGATACAGAAGATTTTTGTCAACATACCTGCCTGGCTTCTCAGTACTCATTACTATGTATTTAGCTACACTATTCCACTTTGTTGGAATTGCTCTACTTCTTCCTTGTATGAGTGGGAAGTAAAGAGAATTAACAATTTCAAGCATTGCAGGGATCATCCATGCTGCTTTAGCATTAGATCACTTCCTGGTTGTTTGAACTATTTGTGTTAATTCTGGTACTGGAGACATTTAAGGCCAGGATGGATGTGGTTCTGGGCAACTGATCTAGGTGAAGATGTCCTGATCATTGCAGGGGGTTGGACTAGATGGCTTTTGAAGGTCTCTTCTAATCCAAACTATTTTATGATTCCATGAGGTCAGTGTAGATGTTAGCCAAGATAATGTCACATCCCTTGGATCTAGAAATGGGACTTTGACATGAAGGATATGTCTTTTGTATTTCTATTTTATTTCATGACTGCAACTCCAGTCACATTTCTTTGCAGAGCTGGGGGATGGTGTGGGTGATTGCTCATTAGTATCAATACCTTTAGGAATATCATTTTTTCAAAGCAATAGAAAGATGATTGTGAGTGCTAAGACTTTTCTATTAAGTCAATGAAGCATTGGTGTCAAATTCTGCAAGTGATCCATTAAAGATTCAGTGTGTAGAAACTACACTGTGTGATTTCAATAGCTCTCACGCATAAATATCCATTCTTATGACTAGACATATATTTGTGTGTGTGTGCTTGCATGTCATTGCTTGCCCAGAAGTTCAAACATCTGACTTTCTTCTCAATGAGAATGCAAAGAGTAACCTATTCTCTTAAGAAAACCATACTACTTTTAGTCTAAAACCCATTAAAATTTGGTCTCAATCACCGAATCTGCTCTGCCAGTATGAATGCGTCCTCTTCTGTTGCTATATTAATAAGGTTATTTTGTGTAATCATTCTGGATGCATTAGTGCAATCTGTCTTTTGGAACTCCTCCCACATCACAGATCAGTTGTCATACAAGGACTTTTTTTACTTCTTTTCCTTTACTTTTTTAAACTATTCAGTCCTGTTGGGTTCATCAAGGGAAAAAAAAAAAAAAAAGAATGAAAAAGAATGAAGGAAATGGATTAGATGCAAGGTCAATATCATAGCTGAATCAATATGGAACAGGAGGAGATATAATAACAATTTCTTTCAGGGAAGATGCAATAAGAATTTGCATGGAGACATGGAGAATACTGATGCTTTGTGCTTTGAAAGAGAAATTTAAAAAAAAAAAAAGGAAAGGAAGGAAAGGAAAGGAAGGAAAAGAAAAGAAAAAGCATCCAAAGAAAAATGAATCCAAGAGAAGGAATGGAAACAGTTTCATCGCAGTTGTGCAAATGCACAGCTTCAGCAATGACAGAATCTAGTTTGCAACCTGAGCAGTCCCGAAAGCCTCTCATGCCAAAAGAGCGAAGTGGAGGAGCAGGCCAAAACCCACAGTCTTGGAAACCTGCCTGACATAAATTTTAAGAAGCTTTGTCAGGGGGCCTGTTGCATCACTGGCAGAGTTTTTGAATGGTCTGACTGCAGCTGGAACTTATCTACATAATAAATAATTATTTCCTGACAGACTACTGACACTCCCTAAATTAAAAAGACAGTTTTATCCCATTATCATTTATAGACATGTATGTATTAATTTTAAAATAAAAATGAGGCTTTAGCAAAATTTCTAGGAATAGTGAGAATACCCTGTACCTTTGTATGTCTATCCATTTTGTCTATAGATTCCCCTTTGTAACTTGTAATGGACTGTAGGCAAAATTAAAATGTATTTATAAGATGTAATGACATTACAAAGGCAAAAAGATCCCCATAATCATAGAATCGTAGAATCATAGAATAGTTAGGGTTAGAAAGGACCTTAAGATCATCCAGTTCCAACCTCACTGCCATGGGCAGGGACACCTCATGCTAAACCATACCATCCAAGGCTCTGTCCAACCTGGCCTTGAACACCGCCAGCAATGGACCTTTCACAGCTTCCCTGGGCAGCACATTCCAGGACATCACCACCCTCACAGTAAAGAGTTTCTTTCTCATATCCAATCTAAACCTCCCCTGTTTAAGTCTGAATCTGTTACTCCTTGTCCTGTCACTACAGTCCCTAATGAAGAGTCACTCCCCAACATCCTTATAGACCCCCTTCAGATACTGGAAGGCTGCTATGAGGTCTCTATGCAGTCTTCTTTTCTCCAGGCTGAACAGCCCCAACTTTCGCAGCCTCTCTTCATACAGGAGGTGCTCCAGTCCCCTGATCATCCTCGTGGCCCTTCTTTGGACTACTTCCAAAAGTTCCATGTCCTTTTTACGTTGAGGGCACCACAACTGCACACAATACTCCAAGTGAGGTCTCACGAGAGTGGAGTAGAGGGGCAGGATCACCTCCCTTGACCTGCTGGTCATGCTCCTTTTGATGCAGCCCAGGATACGGTTGGCTTTCTGGGCTGCGAGTGCACACTGCTGGCACATGTTCATTTTTTCATTGACCAACACCCTCAAGTCCTTCTGCACAGGGCTGCTATCTTAATGAAAAATTCTGACAGCCTGGAGGAGAGACCAGATTAATTCCTTCTCTGAAACAAACAAAAAAAAAAAAAACAAAAGGAATGCAATTTATAATTTGGGATGGTTTGTTTGTGTGCTTTTTTTTTTTTTTTTTCTGGCAGTCTCTAAAGTACGTTTTCTTTTCCTGCCCAGCCAAATGCACAAAGCTTTGTCCAAGCTGTATCATCTGCTGTCTGTTCTTTGGAAAGAATCTCTGATGACAACAGAGAGCAGAAGGGAATATTAGTGTTGCAGTTGTTGTGAGAGAAGAGTGACAGGTAGCAAATCAGGCAAAAATGTAAGTCATCTGCTTCTGTTTGCTCTACTGGCAACGAAACAAATTGCTCTTCTATAGTCTTTGGAGCATAGAAGTATTTTAGATGTATTTTTATAATTAATGTCTATATGCATTAATCTGATTTTTATGCAAGAACAATAAAATTTTTGTTTCTATATTCTTTAAATGTACTAACCTTTATTGCATAAGATTCTAACAATTGTCACACATATTATTTTTACTCTATTAAGATACAAAGTCTGAATTATTTGTATTAAAATATTTTTTATTGAGCCTTTCAAAGTCATCAGTCAAGGTTCACAATATTTTCTGCATTTTTATGAACATCCATTCTGATTTTAAATATAACTAAAATATAGTCTGTGCTCTGAGGAATTTTTACTGTATTTGGAAAAAATAGGGGTATTTTGAAATTATAGTGAAACCATAGTCATATTTGCTTTTGTAGGCTTGTCGTTCACAAAGAGTGGTAGGAGTACACAGAAGGTGAAAAACTGTCCTGTCATCACATCTATTGTGCCATTATCTGTCTTACATGAAGGAGAAACTTTCAAAATAGTAAAAAAAATTCCTCACCACCCCCAAGTAAAAAAAAAACCATACTCATTCCCCCAATTTCCCACCTTCAAGTATCCAGCGTGTTGACATTTGTTAGCTAGTGGACTCAGCTGCAGCAGAGGAAGCTGAAATTTAAAGAAACAGCTTAATAATTCTGATCAGACCATTATGCCTACTCTCAGTCCTTCTTTTTCCTACAAATGACTAAATTCATGTTCAGCGGGTTTGAAGTTTTCATAATTAGTGAATGATCTCTCTAACCACTTAGTATTGGGCTATTTTAGACAGATGGAAAGACCTTTGTTTTTTTAGGCACAACTGACTTTGTCAAAACTAACTCTGTGTTATCGTGAAATTATATTGTTTGGACATTGTGAAAATTTTATGACTTAAAACTGAAAAAACCTGCCTCATCACTGGTTAAGATTTCTAAATCAAGGACAAATCATACACATGCATATAGCGTTGCTGACTTGTATCAGGTAAGTCATTCCTACTCCAGCTAACCAACCTTTTGTGATTTCCTGTAAACCAGTTTTCCGAAAACTGCAATGGTGATGAATGGCTGATGTTCTTTTCACTCTATTTACTCAAGAAATTAAAATGAACTTTTGTATTGAAGTGAAAATCTCATTTTGCTTCATAGGTCTTTGTTACCCTGCACATGTCCTGTTCTTAGGAGAATGTTTTCATACAGAACACTGAAGGAGTATACATATCATATGGCAAATAAAAAGCCACTTTTTTAAACTTAAAAGAAGCCTGAGCTTAGTTGTGGAGGGAAATCTTTTCAGTATTATTGCTTCATAAAATATATTGATTTCACAGCTACAGTCTGTTCCAAAGAGAATACTTCACAGGATCTTGTTCATCTCCTGTCCTTCCCAGTGCCACTGGCAGAATGTGTTGCATTTGTCCACAGTGTACACCCAGGGAAAGGAAGAAAAGGGAAATAAACAACTACTAACATTTCCTGCAACTGCAATTTACTCTCTAACACAGGAGGAATAGTGAATGGGGGATGGAGAACCAGCAAACAAAAATATTTGTAAACAGAATCCAAACAGTCATAACATTGCAAGCAATCAAAGCTTAGATGTCTGAGGAAAGCTCACTCAAAATAACAAGACCATGCCCATTGGAATGAAGTATTGCTTTTGGATTAAATTAAGCTACAGTGAAGTAGTTTGAAACCAGCGAGATGAGAGTGAAAGTGTACTGCTATCTCACCTTAAGCTGTTTCATGGTCATTTTGTTTATTTGTTTTAGGAATATCCTCAATATCTAAATACAGAAGCTTCCATCAGTGCTACTCCCTTTGTCTTTATGCTTATGCTCAGCAGGCACTTACCAGGTATTAATTTGACCTATTTTAGACATCTTCTTCAGGGTAGAATGAGTGGAGCTTTTGAAGTATTTTCTTTTCTTTGGTGTCCAGAAAAAACTCCTAGTGTATGCAGTTCTGATATAAGTACACAAACTCAGTGAGATGAAATTCCTACCCAAACAGCTTTCATGTTCTGCTGGTCCTCACTCACAGATTATTGTAACCAGCAGTAAGACTGGCAGAAATAACCTTAATAAAGGGAATACAAAGATGCACTGAAGGACTAATAGAATACAGTGCATCCTACTTCACTACAAATCTAAGGGCAAGTATTTGACATTATTTCTACTGCTAAGGTTTTTCTTTTTCTCTCAAATCCTTAGGACATCTCTGTGATAACAATGGTCAGAGTCTTTTGAACATGATAAAATAGTAAAAACTTTTTGTTAATTAGGGTATGTCTAGAATATAACGACAAATTTGCCACTGAATAAACTTTCCATGATAGTTAAAATTTTCTTCTAGCGATCAGATGCTGCAGAGAAGAGGTTCTGTTTTTTTCTTTTTTTGTCTCACTACTAGTAAAGTTGAATAAGAGTTGTTAGAAACAAATAAACAGAGCAGATATGTGTCCTGGGTTCAGCAGTAGCAGTCATTTTTCTCCTTGGCATCTGGTGAAGTGCTCTGGTTTTGACTTTGAGCCTGGGAACAGCGTTGATAACATCCATGTTTTCAGTTACTGCTTAGTAACGTTTGGTCTGACCAAGGTCTTTCTGAGTCTCATGCTCTGCCAGGGAGGAGGGGAAGCCGGGAGGAAGCAGAGAAAGGACACCTGACCCAAACTGACCAAAGAGGTATTCCGTATCACAGCACGTCATGCCCAGGATGGAAAAACTGGGGGCAAGAACCCAGAAGAGTTCAGTTTGCGGCTGGGTTCGGCTTGGTATTAGGTGGTGAGCAGTTGTATTATCTTTCCTTGTCTTTCTCTTGTCATTATTGTTATTATTGGTGGTAGCAGTAGCGGTTTGTGTTATACCTTAGTTATTAAACTGTTCTTATCTCAACCTGTGGGAGTTGCATTCTTTCAATTCTCCTCCCCATCCCTCCAGGAGCTGAGGGGAAGAAAGAGGGGGGAGTGATCAAACAGCATGATTTATGGCTTAAACCATGACAATTTGTTAGCTAAGTGTTTACAAAAAATATGAAGTTTCTTCTTTTCTATTTAATCTTAAAGAAAGTAAATTTTAGGTATTAATTTTCAAGTGTTCAAAGTATCTCATTTTGAACTCAGCCAAATCAGCAAGCACTTCCTAGATTAAATTCAGAAAAATAAAAAGAAATCTTCGGAGTAATATCTTTATGACAAAATCATGGGTTTGTCAGTAGTACTACTATCCTAATAACTTCAGAAATTTCACAGTGAATGCTTGGCGTTTGGTTTCTTTTAATGTCAATATTTTGAAACTGGGTTTCATTGTGTCTACCCAGAATTCCAGATTCTGTGCCCCTGATCAGAGAAATCTGTAATGTGTTAAGAACCAAGAGTGCCTGGCTACAGTGTTTACTGTGTCTCCTCTGGAAAAAGTTATAGTCAGACAGGAGCAACTATAAACTGCCAGATGATGACTAGCTCATACATTCAGTAAGAACAACCAATTTAAGCAATGATAATCATTAAACTGCTGAAGGAAAAATAGTCAAATATGCATTGTATTAACAAAAAACTTGACTTGGACTAGACCAAGAATTTGGTGAATTTGCCAAATTTCTTATTAAAGGCAAATTCATTTGATTGTGAACAAAGATATCAAAATGTTCAGTATGACTATAAATAGCTATTGCTTTCTGTCCAGTATCCTCTTTTCATGCAATACTATATATTAGGTAAGAATTTATTTATTCACCACCTAAAACTGCAATTAATGATATAATCACACAGCTTAATGAGCATCAACTATTCTCTCAAATAATTTAAATAATTTAGTAAATATAAAACGATGTAAAAAGGAAAGTACATATCTTTCTAACAGTGCCTGTCTCAACTTGGAACGAGGAGATTAAAGTTCATTCCAGCACTGATTACTATGAGCAGCGTGAGTGCACTTTGTAACAAGAGGAAGAATAGCACTGAATATGAAGCTAATGGACAATCTGTCCTTCTCACAAAACATCAAAATGTCCTTTGTTAAGGTACCATCTCACTATTTTTCAATCATTTTTGTGCTCTGAAAGTTAACTGATTGTACCCCTCCCAAAAAAAAAACCAAAAAACCACAAACCAAAAATTTAACTTCTGTAACAGCAGCTACCAACAAGAAACACGCTTGGAAAAGGAAAGGACTACAAAACCTCAAATTTTGCATTTGTGAGGAGGATGAGTTGAGGTTGTACCACTGCATTTTGTCCTGTATTTTTGTCCTATGATTTGTATTGCAAGGAAAGTATTTTCTGATTCTTCATACATTCTGACAGTGATAAAACTATAAATATCATTGTCTGTGGGCCACAGTGAAGTTCAATAAATTTCCAGGCAGAAAAATGTTACAAAAAATCTATATTATGAACATATGCGATGTATATGAAATGGCATAATAGCAATCTAAAAACAGATGTCTGTTTGCTTCCAAAACTACAGTATTTTTGATTTGTTATAGAAAAAAAATTCCTATTTCAACTAGCAGGGTTTTTTACTGTTTGATTCACCTCTATCACTTCCTATTATGTGAAGAAATATAATTCTTAAAAAAGTTAAACATCTGTGGAAGTATTTAATGAACTTTATTTTTCTGTCATGCCCACGGATGGTTTTGCTTCATATCATATATGTGCAATTTTTGAAAATACTTTTGTTGGTCCCAGAGATCTTATAATTTGAATATGAAACAAGTAATAAATTATAATGACAGGCAGCTAAATAGGGTAGCTCATAACGAAACAGTCCTGTGTGTAACTCCCATAGGCACTTCTGAACTTCTGTACTTATCCTAATAATTTCAACTAATCTTAATAATTTGCTTGTTTCAGTATATGGAATCTGCACTTAAGTAGTAGGCTGATTATCCTCTGTTGGGTCTTATAAGAAAATAGATTTTAAGAGTATGCTGCAGGAAAATGAAATGCATAAAACATTTCTGCAATTCCTTAATTTTTGCTACAATAATTGAATAATAAATTAAATCCTCGTTTTCACAAAAGCAAGCACCGCTTTCACATCATCTTGCTTTATTTCTTGTTCTGCTGGTTATCTATTTCAGCACTAGTTAAAAAGTATTATAAATATGCTGTTTGATAACTTATTAACTGACCACATACTGATTTTTTTAATATATCAGCGAAAACTTCCACCAGAGAATTTCCTAACAGACCTACCAACATTTCATATAATGGCATGAAAGTCCTAATGGCTACATAGACAGAAAAGTAATGAATATCTCAGAAAGCTAATCTGTGTGAACAAATAGCTTATACTGAGATATGAAAGAATATGATTCTCTAGATTTCCTGTGTCACATTTATTAAATGCAGAATTTGTTGATACAAATATAAAAAAACCCACTAAGCAATACTGTTTAGTCAAACTACTGAGGTTAGCCCAAATGACTACCTAAAAAGCCTTTGATACCAAGCACTTACTGTGTTCTTGTATGAGATGCAGATTTTACAGGAAAATGAAATATGAATACTTCAGGAAGTTCTTAAGAAATACATTGGCATTTTGATTTTACCTTTCAGATTTTTCAAAGCAATTGTTTGGAAGCTGCGATTTACAGGAGAGATGGGAAAAAGTTAGCATTTTAACAAGAAAAAAAATTCATCTGAGCATAATATTCCAAAATATTGTGGGTATCTTCACATGACAGCATTTAAAAATTTTCAAAAGCCTTAGGCAAGAACTGTGTATTATTATTGAAGAAAAATTAGTAGCCTTCAGGCATATGAAACTCTCCCATTTGCACTTCCATGTGCAAAGCAACACAACCAAAACCAGATAAAAATTTTACAAATGGGATTCTAAGGTCACTGTAATTGGAATCCGAACCTGGATATTTATGACAAAGATGGGTTTATTGCAAATCCAACCTCTACCACTTATATCTTCTGAAGAACTGATTTTTCCAGGTATTTGATTGTATTTTACCAATGCCCTGTGGGCAATGAAACATGCACTTTAAGCTGTCTTCAAAGAATAGATTAGAATATATTTATGCGAAGTAATTCTATTGTTCATTTTAAATTCCGTCACCTCATCAATACTGCGTTTGTTGGCTGTATCCCAAAGGGAGATTTAAGTACAAAATCAAGATTTTGAGCTAAGTAAGTGAGGATAAGACCAGCCATATTTGAAGTGCAAAGACATTTATCTACACTGATTTATATTTTCAAAATGAAATCTGCAGCAAACTCCTAAATTTTAGTATGTCTGAAGAATAAACTTTCTGTAATGAATATGAAAAGAAATTACAGAAGGTAGGATATTCCGAAAGGAACTATGAAAGCATATTAGGGCTTTTTTTGCATGGTCATTTTTTTAATAACATTTCTATATAAAATTGTACCTTATAGTCCTAACCCTGAAAACTAAATTATGTAAGGGAAGCTGTATGCTATTGTACATAATCTTTTTCCTTTGGGTAAGTTTCTGTGTGACTTGCATCAGAGTTCAAAGAAAATCAAACACATAATTGTAATTTAGAAGAAATTATAACTCTAACTAGTATTCGATACGGTGAAAAAATCTCATACAGCTAAATGAAGAAATTGATAACAAATTTTGTTTAGATATTCCAAGAATATGTGAGTTGGTACTACTATTATGGTTTAAGGTGGTCCCTGTTCTCCCCCACCGAGATAGAAAGTTGGATTTGAACAACAAAGACATGCAGACAAGTAATTCCATCATAACATCAGAGTAGCAATGAGGAACTTCATCTTTTTGCTTCAGAATACCTTCTGTTGCAAATTGGTTATAACTTCAACCCTTAAGAGCTTAGAAATATATTTGATAAATGCAACCAAAATAGTCACCACAACAAACACATTCAGTAAAAATAAAGAAAAAATAAAAGAAAATATGCAGAACAATCCCTGTTCAGAATAGCTGAGAAGTTAGGACACAAAGGCCATGCAATTGCTTCTGAAAGCACAGCTGTAGAATCATAGAATCATAGAATAGTTAGGATTGTAAAGGACCTTAAAATCATCTAGGTCCAAACCCCTGGACATAGGCAGGGGACACCTCACACTAAACCATGTCACTCAAGGATCTGTCCAGCACAGCCCTGAACACTGCCAGTGATGGAGCATTCACAACTTCCCTGGGCAACACACTCCAGGACATCACCACGTTACAGTAAAGAATTTCTTCCTCATATCCAATATAAACTTCTCTTTAAGTTTGAACCTCTTACTCCTTGTCCTATCACTACAGTCCCTAATGAAGAGTCACTCCCCAGCATCCTTATAGGCCCCCTTCAGATACTGGAAGGCTGCTATGAGGTCTCCATGCAGCCTTCTCTTCTCCAGGCTGAACAGCCCCAACTTTCGCAGCCTCTCTTCATACAGGAGGTGCTCCAGTCCCATGATCATCCTCGTAGCCCTAACCTGGACTTGTTCCAACAGTTCCATATCCTTTTTATGTTGAGGACACCAGAACTGCACACAATACCCCAAGTGAGGTGCCACGAGAGCAGAGTAGAGGGGCAGGATCACCTCCCTTGACCTGCTGGCCATGCCCCTTTTGATGCAGCCCAGGACACACTTCGCTTTCTGGGCTGCAAGAGCACACTGCCAGCTCATGTTCATTTTTCCATTGACCAATACCCCCAAGCCCTTCTGTGCGGGGCTGCTCTGAATCTCTTCTCTGCCCAACCTGTAGCTGTCCCTGGGATTGCTGCCATCCAGATGTAGGACCTTGCACTTGGCATGATTAAACTTCATCAGGTTGGAATCAGCCCATCTCACAAGCGTGTCAATGTCCCTCTGGATGGCATTCCTTCCCTCCAGAGCATCATCCGAACCACACAGCTTGGTGTCATCAGCAAACTTACTGTGGGTGCACTCAATCCCACTGTCCATGTCAGTGACAAAGATATTGAACAAGACTGGTTCCGACACTGGTCCCTGAGGGACACCACTCATTACTGGTCTCTAGCTGGATATTGAGCCATTGATCACAACTCTTTGCGTGTGTCCATCCAGTCAGTTCTTTATCCACTGAATGGTCCACCTACCAAATTGATGTCTCCCCAACTTAGAGACAAGGACCTCATGTGGGACAGTGTCAAAAGCTTTGCAGAAGTCCAGGTAGATGGCATCAACTGCTCTACCCCTTTCCATTAGTCCCATAGCTCCACCATAGATTGGTCTGACAGGATTTCCCCTTAGTGAAGCCATGCTGGCTGTCACTAACTACGTTGTTCTTCATGTGCCTCAGCATGCATTCCAGGAGTATTTGCTCCAGGATTTTGCCAGTCACAGAGGTGAGGCTGACTGCTCTGTAGTTCCCCAGCTCATCCATTTTCCCATTCTTGAAAATGGGGTTATATTTCCCTTTTTCCAGTCATCGGGAACATCACCTGACTGCCATGATTTTTCAAATATGATGGACAGTGGCTTAGTAATTTCATTTGCCAGCTCCTTCAGGACCTGCGGATGGCTGTGCTTAAAATGAAGGCATTGATAGTGTGCTAACCTTCGTGAGGTATAAAGAACATGGCTTACAGAGGAGCAGCTATTTTGCTTGTTTATATTCTGCTTTATAACTCATATATTCATATATATATATATATTAATATTGTCTAGCTCCACAATAACAGTGATCAGAAGTTAGTGACTTCTGCAGGTCGGGCCCTGTCTTGCAAACAGCTGGGTAGCAACAACTGCTCTCTGTGCACACATTTTGCTATTCATAAGCATAAAGCAAGAAACCTGCTCAGAAACAAACTATGGTTTTTGAAAAATAAACCTGAGAGCAGTAGTGATGGACAAGACCAGAGCTTGGAGAAATTGGTTTTGCTGAA
The DNA here is from genome assembly GCA_025447955.1 of Psilopsiagon aurifrons. Taxonomy (NCBI): domain Eukaryota; kingdom Metazoa; phylum Chordata; class Aves; order Psittaciformes; family Psittacidae; genus Psilopsiagon; species Psilopsiagon aurifrons. The sequence goes on from JAOEHY010044432.1 coordinate 18,821, forward strand.
CTTCTATAATTTGGAAAAAATGGGTCTGTAGTGCATGATCTGTAGAGACTGCAAATGATTTTCCTTTACTTAGTGTCATTGTATGAATGCATGAATCCATGATGTTGATAATAGATATTAAAAAAATTCCTCAGTTACAGATTTTTACACATAAGGAATTCAATTAATTAAGTTTGCCTCAGAAGTAAAGCGACTTATTAGCAGAACGGACTAATTTGCAAAGTATAAATTTTGGAAGTTTATAGCAGTCCATTTAAGATTTAGAAGCACAGATTTAAACTCTGCTTTTAAAATATCTTGAAGCCTGGATAAGCAGGTTGTGTCCTTTATTAAAACAGCAAAAAAAACTGACTTTGAGTTTGAATCTTAGGATGTAAAGGAAGCCATCACAGAAATGGTACGCTTTTGGTTTTTTATTTTTAAGTATGTTAAATGAACATGATCGTTTTGTAACATGGCATGGAATGGACAGAGAAATTAAAAAATAACAAAAATAACTGATGGGTTGGCTAATTAGCATTCCAAATTCCTTTCGTCATAGAAGGTCATATCATATTATCCACATAACATGTTATCAACATAGTATATTATCTGTGTATTGTCTAAGTCTGACAGTTTAGGAAAATGTGCAGGAGTTTTTTCACTATCTTTATGACCTTAACTATTTATGGATTTGAAGATAAAGTACCAGATAACATTTGGGTTACAGTTATATTTAAATTGTAGGAAGAATAGATTAAGCTTATAATATATTCTATTCTTATTACAGACATTGTCGTAAAAGTGTGGAATTCAAATTCTAATGCCTCATGTATTTTAGCAAACACAATTGTAAAGTGTACTTTTGTGACACACCCAATGTTTGCTTTCTGATTTATAGGCTTTTGCTATAGTTGTCTGCAGAGAGCTTTCATAATGTGTAAGAGAAACATCAAAATGCTCAGCCTATGTACATGTAGCACTATTTAAAAATGTATATATTATAAGCAGTTATAGCTGAGAATATCTTTGAAATAACTGGGCTACCACATCACTTAACATGATGATAACTGTCATTTGAGATTTTGTCTCAGTAGAGCTGTTAAATAAAGACTCCTGATCTAAAACATCTCACATTGTACAGTAATGGTATAGATACTCAAAATAATTAAAAAAAGTTATTCTTAAAATATTATTAGTGAATGTAGTGCATTTATTTATTAAAGAAAAAAAAAATGCCCTACAGCTGCATGTAGTATTCCAGGTGGGGTCTCATGAGAGCAGAGTAGAGGGGGAGAATCAACCTGCTGGCTGCCCTTTTGGTACAGTGCAGCCTGGAATGCGGTTGGCTTTCTGGGCTTCAAGAGCATACTGCCAGGTCATGCTGAGCTTCTTGTCAACCAGCACACCCAAGTCCTTATCCTCAGTGCTGCTCTCAATCTAGTATTTGTATATTTGCATCATGTGAATCCCAGCTACACATAATGGCCTGTCAACCTCCAATGAATTTTGCTATATAGGATATATGCAACATAAGAGCTTGACTGGAATCATACAGAATTTTATCCTCAAATTCTTTTCTTCCTTGCTTCTGATGTTAACATTAGAGCAACACTCGAAATATTATTCTTCTTCTTCCTTGCACTCCTGTTCCTGTGTTACATACCACATTTTATTTGCTTTGGAGTTATTTCTTCCTTAGGTTTGTTTTGGGAGTTTTTTGTTGTTTTGGTTGGTTGGTTGGTTGGTTTTGGTTTCAATTGTATCAGTACCATTTAAAGTGAAATTTGTGCCTGGAAATAGCTGTTTCTTCAAAACACTAAGTGGGCTTAAGAGGACTTACCTTTCTAGTTCAATGTGAGCTGTCATCATAGTATAAGATAACTGTCAGTAGAAATTTTCCCTGCATTTCTCCCTATTCAAAACTAATAATAAAAATATTAATAATATAGACAACTTTTAAATGCATTAGAAACATAATTTTAAATATATTAGTACCATAATACCTGATGTCAGGTATTTTTTATATGAAAATTCCCACAGTATCTCAGTTTTCATTCTGTTCTTAGTCATGCTGTACTTAAGCATGTTTTCTAATACTCAGGGTGACAGCAAGGTTAAAGATTTTGACGGTTAAACTCAAAATGTGAATAACATTTTGCTGTAGTTTCCTACTAGAATATTCCATCTGACAGCAACTATTACAATGTAAAAGAAAAAATTGGCTCAGGATTTTTAGTTACCCTCTGTATCATTTTCATTTTTACAGTATTTAATTTATGATTTTTAGGAGTAGAAAAGAAGTTAGTTTTGAAATTCTGTCAGGCCAGGTAGATGATCTGTGTAGATTGCAATTTACAAATCAATGCAGCCTCTCAATTTTAGAGACACTCCATTTTTTTTTGCAGATTTTTAGCTAAAGTGCGCTGTATTACAGAAACTTCCTGAAGCCCGAACTTCTTTGTTTTGTAAGCATTAGGTTTCCAAGGATGAAAAATAATACTTTTTCAGCCAACTTCATTAAGTGCAATGGCATAGTAACGCTACATGGCAAGCTAGGTTAATCAGCTGTATCTATTCTCAGGGAGTATCAGCAGGCAGACAGCCTCAATCCCTTATTTAAGAATGGCGGTTTGTATTCAGATCACATAATGAACTTCCAGCTTCAGCATCTCTCCAGTTTTAGTAGAGTGTCTATCTGGAATAATAAATACAGAATTGAAAAAAGGACTCTGTGTTTGAAGTTCTAAAACATTGAAATTTCCCTACGTGTCACATTTTCCTTTTCTCGAATATGACAAATTGATTGCTTTCCTGAGTATGCTTCCTAGAAAACTTTAGGCATTTAACCAGATACTTTAACATCTACATTATGTACAATTGCCTGGACATGTACCTTGGTGTTATGATTATTTTGATAATTTCACCATTTATCTTTAGTGTAATGAATCATATGCACCTGTAAAAAAATATATATATTTTTGATGGGTTTTGATAGCTTTAGTTAAGCCCTGATTCATAGCCAGAAATTTTACTCATTATTACATTATCATTAATTCATTATTAATGAAACTGCTGCAATGTAGAAACATATTTATTTTATCATGACCTTTGTGTCCATCCCTTCCATTCCATGTGATTGCACAGAGAGGAGTGTTAGATCCATGCTGTCAAGGGTAAATAAACAGGCAGGAACATCACTCTGCAGTGGTGTACTCATTAATAAAACAGCTGTATAATCACATTAACAGAAGACACTGTGATGATAACTTTTGTTTCAGGATGGAAGGTGGCTTCAAAAAACTTGTTTAAGCTGCCATGCAGATCTCAAGTAATCTTGAATGGCAGCATAGTCAATACAGTCTACAAAGTCCAGAGCCCTATTAAATTTGGCTTCTAACTGACACCTTGTTTTGGGTATCTTGCAAGACCCCTAAGCTTTAGAGTGTGGTGCTGCTGCATAAATACAGGGAACTCACAAGAAGAGTGGTAAATGAAGTGAGCACTGGCAGATGTAACCCACAGCACATCCATGATTTTCAGTAGGAGCAGAAAGAGGCCACACAAGTGAGACATTTAGGAAAGGGGATTCCACCCTCCTGAGAGAGGCAATTTCTCTGCTCAATACAATGTCACCCACTTTGCATAGACACCAGTTCACATTTACATGTCTGAATTCAGAGCTGAATTTCACCCTGTAATTTCCAACATTTATATTGTAGATGGTCTGTTTCTTAGATCTAACAATTACTTCTTTGATTCAGACATTTTTTATTACCTTAAACTTCAGTCCCAAATTAACTTTTAATAGAAAAAGACACTACATAAAATACTGTAAATTTTTCAAGTCCTATTCAAACTCTATGATAAATGTTTCGGGGATACCTGAGTCATATTTCAGTCAGACACTTACAATCACCTCTTGCTCTTGGGGGCTTGATTGAAAACCTGCTGAAATCAACTGATACGGTCATTTGCCTTCATTGGCTTTTGGATAAGGCTGTGACTGTCTTTGAAAAAATACCATAAATCATCTCATTTTATACTAAAATTTAAGAAATAATATATTTCTTTTAAAATTGATTTTATAGCCTTCATTTGATTAATTAGCAGCCACTTCATGCTGATTGTAAAATGCATAATCAAAGGATTCAATTATTTATTAATTAAAATGGAATTGTCAAGTAAATATTTCAAATTTTTAAAATTATTTAGCATTTACTCTCACATAAACCACCAGCATTATTTAAAGGTATTTATATTGGTTTTTTGTAATTTTTTAATCGTGACTATTCTTTCACAATGACATTCAAAATCCATTTTTATTGTATCTCAAAGTTGTTTAACATGAACAAAAAAGGCAGAAGATAGTATTGTAGTTATGATACAAGAGCAATATGTTATATGTGATTTTTGTATAAAGCAGGTGCTTTTTCAGTTAAAAACATCTCTACATCTTAAGAAGGCAAGTAATTCCATTTTTTTGGAAGATCTGAACAGACTGGTTATTTCCAACTGGGAAGCAAAATAGTTACCTTATCCCTGTGCATGTTTGCTTTCCCACCCCTCACCACGGAAGACCATAGGAAAAGAAGTTTAATTAGAGATGACAAGAGAAGCTGTGCTGGCCAGCACAGGAACGGCTGTGCACAGGGTCTCACCAGCCCTCACTCACCGCAGCAACCCCTTCTGTCCCTGTACCCACAGAGCATCTGTGTTGGTACATACGGGTGTGTCTGGCTGAGCCTTGGGTCTCCTGGGAGACTCATGCATCATCAGGGAGAGGGGGACTCTACTGTTCTGAGGTCTTCTGGGGCTCCCCCCACCACTGTTAGGATACATGGGAATCAGCCTTTTACTCCATAGCCCAATACCTACCAGTTCTCTCCCTGTTACAAACAAATTAGCAGAGGATAATTTAATCAGACCAACACTTACTGGCACAATTTCTATAATTTACTACAAGAAGAAACTTGTTAAATAAAGGAATTTGAATTATTTATCAAGACAAGAGAGCCATGAAAAAAATTCTTAACTGCACAGTTATCTATAAGAGTCCTGATTTGTTACTTGCAGGCACAGCAAATAGGCAGAAAAGCAGAAAAATATGATTTATTGAACAACTAGGAACAAACTAGGAAACCTCTTTTCTAGTCTGCTTAGCTTTCTTATGTCTCTTTGTCTTTCTCCTTTCTTCCAGTTCTTCCTCTTCTCTTGCTTCTCTGCTATTTGAAAAGAAATTCTGAATACAATTCAAATTGTGTGTAGAAAAGTATTCCAATGTCTCCTCTTATCTAAACCAATAGGTATAAGGTATTTATGAATTTTATATTGCTTTCTTAAGATTACAGTGACTTTCAGTAAAAAAAGCTGCTCTGTATTCTTCTTCCGTTTAATGGCTTTTTATAGTTTACTAGTGCTGCAGACAAATGACTAATCAATAAACTGGGCATTCACTTGAAGTTAAGGTTAACTAAATAAGGCATGGAAAACTATTACAGAAAGCACCATGAAGAACAGATTGCAGAGGCAGGTAGAGGGAGGATTTAAATGAAAAATGGTCAAAATTCTCAGATAAGTGGAGAGATTTGGGGAGCAGATTCTAGCAAGGCAACATGCCTTGGTAACCTTGTCAGTGATAAAACATACGGCTGGCTTTCCCCAAATAACAACATCAGAAGTACCAGTTTAGGGTGTAAATATAGCAAAACTTGGACCAATGCAGAAAGAGTCATTGGGATAGGATGTTTACCTGGAAGGAGACAGAAACAAGGACAGGAAGGCACGAGGATGGCAAAAGTAGGGTTGAGAAATAAAAAATTAAAAAAAAATGCATAATGAGGTATATGAACCATGTGAGTTATCTGTTGTTATCAAGGTCAGCTGTTGAGCGATCTTGCATTTGGCAATGCTTTTGTGGTCTGGAGAGCAGAAGGGGAAGGATGAGGTCACTTCTCCCAGACACAAGGTGCTCCTAGACAGACAGAACATGCTGTTATCACTGCTCAGATGCCCACTCCTGACCAGATGTCAGTCTGCAAACACTCACCCTTTGTAAAATAGCTCACATATCTTAAGTGTGCAGATTGTTAAACACAGAACAAGTATATTTTTATTTTAGGAGAGGTCCTCCATTTTTTTTTTCTAATATTCTTTCTTATATTAGTGTTGGCTGCTGCATTCTCACTTAAAGTAGCATGCATCAAATAGTAACCAGTATTTCTTTTAATAACGGTTTATAATTCATGAAAGATAGGTTATGTTAGCCAAATGCAAATGTTTGGACTGGAAAACACTGGAATTTTGATAGGCCAAAATATCTCACGTAAGAAGGCAGTGAAAATTTTGAAAAAATAACAAATGGGTAACATCAACACCTCACAAGAAATCCTCAAAACATTCTCACTAGTTTTCCAGCTTCATTGATTAATTTGTTCCCATGATAACTTCATATTATCGAGAGTTTAAAAATACTTTAGAATAGAACATATTACAGAGACATTTCTTCTAAATAATATATTCTGAAGCTTAAATTAAATTAGTCAAAAAAAAAAAGAAAGAAAAAAATGATGTGTCAAGCTGCTACTGATAGTGACATTTCTGCAGTCTATCCTGTGACAAGTTTTTAACTTTGACAAAGACCCATTTAGATAAATCTCTGGAGAAACTAGTGTCATATGAAGTATCTTTAGCCTCAGGTTAATGGGATAAATAAATGAGGTAAGTATGCTGAATAATGAGGTGAATTTTAACATTTTTATGTAATAATCAGATCTAACCAATTGTCAGGACTCTCAACAGGCTTTGTCTGTCCTAGGACTTGCTATTCTTAGCACAAAATGTAGTCAGGAATGCAAATTACTATAGTAAGATGACAGGATAGCTCAGAAAGAACTCAGCGTATATCTCATGTACTTACAGAAAATGAAAGCCTGAAATCATAGAATCATAGAAATATAAAATAGTTAGGGTTGGAAAGGACTTTAAGATCATCTAGTTCCAACCCCTCTGCAATGGGCAAGGACACCTCCCACTAAACCATGCACCCCAAGGCTATATCCAACCTGGCCTTGAACACCTCCAGAGACGAAGCATTCACAACTTCTCTGGGCAACCCATTCCAGTGCCTCACCACCCTTACACTAAAACATTCCTTCCTCATATCCAATCTAAACTTCCCCTGTTTAAATTTGAACCCATTACTCCTTGTCCTATCACTACAGTCCCTAACGAAGGGTCACTCCCCAGCATCCTTATAGGCCCCCTTCAGATATTGGAAGGCTGCTATGAGGTCTCCACACAGCCTTCTCTTCTCCAGGCTGAACAGACCCAACTTGCTCAGCCTGTCTTCATATGGGAGGTGCTCCACTCCCCTGATCATCCTCATGGCTCTCCTCTGGACTACTTCAAAAGTTCCATGTCCTTTTTGTGTTGAGGACACCACAACTGCACACAATACTCCAAGTAAGGTCTCATGAGAGCAGAGTTGAGGGGCAGGATCACCTCCCTCGATCTGCTGGTCATGCTGCATTTGACGCAGCCCAGGATACGGTTGGCTTTCTGGGCTGCAAGTGCACACTGCTGGCACATGTTCATTTTTCCATTGACCAACACACCCAAGTCCTTCTGCACAGGGCTGCTCTGAATCTCTTCTCTGCCCAACCTGTAGCTGTGCCTGGGATTGCCCCCACCCAGGTGTAGCACCTTGCACTTGGCATGGTTAAACTTCATCAGGTTGACATCAGCTCACTTCACAAGTGTCTCTAGGTCCCTCTGGATGGCATTCCTTCCCTCTAGCCTATCAACTGAACCACCCAGCTTGGTGTCATCAGCAAACTTGCTGTGGGCACACTCAATCCCACTGTCCATGTCAGTGAAGATGTTGAACAAGACCACTCCCAACACCGATCCCTGAGGGACACCACTGGTTACTGGTCTCCAACTGGACATTGAGCCATTGATCACAACTCTTTGCGTGCGGCCATCCAGCCAGTTCTTTATCCACTGAGTGGTTGAATGCTTTGCGCAAGTCCAGGTAGATAACATCCACTGCTCTACCCCTTTCCTTCACTTCTGTAACCCCATCATAGTAGGCCACCATATTGATCTGACAGGATTTCCCCTTAGTGAAGCCAAGATGGCTCTCACCAACCACCTTGGTGTTTTTCATGTGCCTTAGCATGCCTTCTAGGAGAATCTGCTCCAAGATTTTGCCAGGCACAGAGGTGAGACTGACTGGTCTGTAGTTCCTCGGCTCATCCATTTTCCCCTTCTTGAAAATGGGGTTATATTTCCCTTTTTCCAGTTGTCAGGAACTTCACCTGGCTTCCATGATATTTCAAATATGATGGACAGTGGCTTAACAGCTTCATATGCCAGCTCCTTCAGGACCCATGAATGGATTTAATCAGGTCCCATGGACTTGTGCATGTTCAGGCTCTTAAGATGGTCTTGAACCAGCTCCTATTTTTCCCTTTCTTCAAGTGACTAAATGTAATTCCTTTCATCTTTCCTGTTAGTCATGCTTTCTGTTTCTCCTATCATTATAGTCTTTCTGCTCAGTTCTCCCTGGTGCACTTATGTATATCCATGTGCATAGCTGTGATTTTTCTTGTCTCATTTTCTTCACTAAACAGTATACTGTGTTATATGACAAGGGAAATGGAACAATTTCCCCCATAAATCTTATATAATTCACCTAGGTTTTATATCCTAAGCAAATGTTGTTTCTTGCAAGAATATCCTGATAATTCCTAATTATGTGGATTCTAGATTTTATTTTCTGCAGTCCTGCTGCTTGCAGATTTTCTGCAACTGTTCCCTACATGGGATAAAATTGCAATTAATTTGCATTGTAAAATTAACATTTGTTCCACTGTAAGACCTTTTACTTTTCATTGCTAATGTCATGGGTTCAGCAGTAGCAGTCATTTTTCTCCTTCTAGGTAGCTGGTGCAGTGCTGTGGTTTTGACTTTTGGCCTGGGTAGTGATGTTTGATCTGGCCAAGGACTTTCAGAGCCTCATGCTCTGCCAGGGAGGAGAGGAAGCCGGGAGGAAGCAGAGACATGGCACCTGACCCAAGCTGACTGTCCTGGGTTCAGCAGTAGCAGTTGTTTTTCTCCTTCTTGGTAGCTGGTGAGGAGCTGTGGGGTTTTTTTTTGACTTTCGGCTTGGGAACAGTGTTGATAACACCAATGTTTTGGTTATTGCTTAGTACATTTTGGTCTGGCCAAGGACTTTCTGAGTCTCATGCTCTGCCAGGGAGGAGGGTAAGCCAGGAGGGA
>JAOEHY010044435.1:0-16508 GCA_025447955.1 Psilopsiagon aurifrons
CCACCCAAGTCTTGGAAGGCAGACACAGGGACTGTGAGAATGAAGACCCTGGGCCCACTGTAGGAGAGGATCAGGTTAGAGACCATCTTAAGAACCTGAATGTATACAAGTTCTATTTCATTGCACTTGAGAATTAACTAACATTAATGCTGATAACTTCGGGTCTAATTTTCCACCAATAGCCATGGTTTTTAAAAACTTATACTGTGTCATAAATGAAAGCATTTATTATTATTGTAATTGTTATTATTGACATTAGCATTATTTCTATTTTACTATCTGCAGAGACATAGCCAGGACTTTAAATTTTCTATTAGTTCTATCACGTTTGCTGATCACAGCTGTTGGCTGTTTAATACATCATCAATGACAAACATATTACCCGAGATAACATGGTTAAATATGGCTTTCGATTATACATGTATGTATAAGTAACATGTTGTTGAATAACAAATAATGCTTCAGGCACAAATTCTAGTTTTATCTAGCATTGGAATTCACTTTGAATCAACAGGGAGTGAAGCTGCCACTGTGCTGTTTTCTTTTCACATAAAATAATAATTCTTAAGAGTTCAAAATTGGATGTGAACATGGCAGCGTTTCTTGAATGCGCAATCCAGAATAAGATTAAAAAGTGACTGGCACTCCTGTGTATATCACCCCATTATAATGACTAGGCTGTGCTTGCACTCAGTTTCTTCCCATGCTGGAAAAGCATAAAATCAAGTTTTGTTTGTCAGTAGGCAGAACTTTAAACCATAATAAGTGTTGTCCCTATGCCTTCATGTTAATGCCTTGTATCAGCATTACTTTAATCAGTATCCAGTTTTGCATCTGTGCTACCCAGGGACACTGGGGCACCTTTCTGAAGGTCTCAGAGACTTGATGCCATGCTACACACCAGATGTAGAGCTCAGAGTGGGATGAAAGCTAGAGGATGTAGGAAGTGTCATGATCCACACATACCTTTTATGTTAAAGATAGGGCTCAGCTGTGCTGCCTAAGAGCTTTTTCAACCGTCTTCTCTATGAAACTAAGCAAAACTGAATGGGTTCCTCACTGCCATTAGTTATTTTGTCTTCATACCTAAATAGCTCTGCTAATTTTTGAGGAATTATTGCACGCTTGGAATTAATGAGATACATTATCGCTGCACTTCGCCAGCCAAGATAACTCAAAACGCACTAGGCTCAGGTTCCATAAGCAGTCAAACTGTGATAGCATGAAACGCCACAGGGACTAATTTATCACACTTCTTAACAGATTATAGCAACCCAAACAAACCACCGTGCCTCCAGAATCTTGCTGGCTTCCAATACCCATTTCAAGCTGTTCAAGATAGCACTGCTTCAGCAGCTGCAGTGCAGAAGTAATCAGAGTCAGTCTTCAAATTTTTTAAATTTGCCAGTCCTTAAATTTTTTTATAAATAGTGAGCAGATCTAAATATTACCTGAATTACAGAGAAATGGCAGTATTTATTATAAGCTTATCATAAAGCCAACTTTTAAAAGGAGGCTAAAACTACTGGAAGTCTTCCACATTGAATTAGTTGGGCTTAAATACTTTAGTCCTCACTCAGAAGACAGTATGCATGAAAGATTAATGCATATACATCAATGTATAGACCAGTGTCTGGACATTAAATCATCCACAATAGGTTGAAATACTGCATTGATTTATAAAGCTAGAGAGCTTATAGTTGTTTATAACATTTGCTGAAGATAACCAGGAACTGTATAAAGGATTAAAGATGCTTCTGAAATTACCCAAGATAATTAAAATACTTAAAAGAGAAATTTGGAATGTAGCTTTCAATAAGTATAGCAATCAAGGTTGATATTAATATGATATATCTAAGTATATGTGAGAAAAGGACTGACAATGATAATTACTAAGACTGAAGATTAAATGATGCTTAAGTAATTAAACATAATTATTTGAAACCTTTCCATTTCCAACTTTAGCATGTTTGATTAAAATGTCACATAGAAATAACAAGGTCCTGTATTAAATAAACCATGATGTCACTATCAGAACCAAACCTTATCTTATTATTTTCCATCCTGTGCTTTGAATTAATTAAAGCTAATTGTTTTCTTTAAATAAACTTTGAACATGCGATGCTATTCAGTGTATGAGTAACCCCAAAGAAGAAGTGGCCTGCTTATGGCCTCAGCTCTAGGGGAAGCCCATCAGGTGGAACACAGCCCAAGCCATAACCTCTCCTCTCCCTCTCTGTACTCCGGTTACCACTTTCCTGCTGGAGCTCTGTGCTTCCTGCATGTCCTTCTCACTGCCATGAAGATCTCTGCAGCCAAGGCTGGCTTGGAGCATCACATCCTCCACCAGAACCCTGCCTGTTGGTGAGCACACTCTTGTCCTCTTTGACTTGGCTGCTCCCAACCTAATGCCTAATCCTGCCCTGCACTCCTTTTTATACACACTGAGGGGTACTGCCCACCTGCGCATTGTGACATAGGCACTATCCAGCTGGTGCTCATTGTGACATAGCCACCACTGTTATGGTGGTGCCTGCCTGCTAACCTGCTGCCTGCTTACAGCTTTTCTCCAGCCCTCCTGCTTCTCATCCTCCGCACTCCTTCCACCATGTGCCTCCCAACCTGATGCCTGACCCTTTCCTTCTCACAGCACTGAGGTGGTGTTTGGAGCAGCCAGGATAGAAGCCACTGTTTGTACGGGTCGGCAGCAGATTGCTGCCTCTCTGGAGCAAAGGAGGGGTAGGCTGAAGATGTTGCAAGGCATTTTAATTGTTTTCCTACATTTAGAAAAGTAAATTTAGTTGTAGGCATATCAAGAGGGATTCATGTGCCCTGTGTTCTAGTGCTCAAAATTCATATGAACTATTTGGGAGTTCTTTCTCAGGGTGCGATGAATCCAGGACTATAAATTCTGGTTTTCTTTTGTATTTTAGCATTACAGATTAGCCATTATTTTGACAAATAGAGCATTTAATCTTGCAACTTAAATTATATGAATGAATGCTTATTGCGTTTTAGATATCCTGTAGATATCATGAAGGTAATGACTGCCAAATCACAGTCACTTGCAGAACACTTGTCACTGATAAGACAGAGAGAAATAAAGCTGTTTGAAATTTATGGTCTAAATGTCTCCACATTTTAAAATGAACAAAACAACCAAAAAACTAAACCGACAACAATATACCTGAAACATAAAAAAAAAAACACCTTTTTTTTTAATTGTATTTTTAGAAGAGAAATTTGTCAAAATCAGGTTTATTAGGCAGATTTTTTTTTCCTCTAGCTAGTCAACATTCCAAAGGCCCTTCACTTTCCCTCTCTCACAGTCATAAAATTTTCCTGAGCAGGTGCAAGGGACTAGCAAAGAGAATAGCAAAGTCTGGTTAGTGCTTAAATTAATACCTTAGAATATTAAAAGCTCCACTTTCAATAAAAACTAAGATTTCACTTGTAAAAGAACAAATTTGTCACCTTATGGAAGGGCAAGCTGAAGTCTTACCAGTACATCCTAGAGAGCTTCATCTGGAGTAATTACATACCTGTAGTACCTATTTTAAAGGGAAAAAAATAGAAATTAATACAGAGAGATATAAATAATTTTTCTGATACTTGCAAATAGGGAAAAAAATAAAAGTGATAATTCAGGGTTATTTGGGGGGTTTTCAGGGTTTCTGGGTTTTTCAGGTTTTCCTTCTTAAAAGTAATGTTTAAATATTTAAAATTATATTAGAGCGGCATATAAAGTACAGACATACATAAAGTAAGTTATAGGTAACACTGAAATGACAAACTTGGAGCAAAGACAACCGTACAGAAGAATGTATGGTGATGTTATACTGAGGCTATGATGGTGCCATTGTTCATGACTATGACAGGCCACAGTACTGAACATTAAGAGAAAGTTGTGGTCACAACGTCCAGAGTTCTTCCAGAGCAACCTTTTTTGAAATGAGCACAATCATTTTTGTAAGTGCATATTCATTTTTCATATACCCATTCTGTCTTCCATTCTGCACTTAAACATATTACACTTGCACTTTTAATGGCTATCTAAGATTTTAATGGAATTTCAGTGAACTGCACTTTATATTCCCCAAGAAAAGGAATGATTCATTAGGAGTTAAATCAGTCTCCTTTTTTTGTTCCGGGTAGTAAGAAGAAAGCCTGGGGGTATACTGTAGTAATTCCTAATATAAATGAAGTTAGATCACTGTAGAGCAAAATATTTATTTATGATGACTAAAAAAAACAGTTATAGCAGAGAAAACATGAAATGGAAGGGACAGAACAGAAAATATGTTTCTGCAAAATAGGCAATGAGATAGAAAGGTAGAAAGATTACACAAAGAAATATAATCAAACTACAAGCACTATTTGCCTCCAGATACTGTAAAGCAGGAGAGGATTTCATACCACGTTAATCAGAGCTTTATAAATAAGAGAAAAAAACCCAAACATCCAGGTAAAATGATCACTTCAGTGGACTGACAAATGAAACAAAACTTTTTAGGTACTGTCTTTAATTTGCTGACTCCAGTCACAGTCACTGCAGGAACTGCCTGCACGCTGATATCCCCACTTGAATTAAATATACTGATTTTTAACACATTTCAGAGTGTATTTCTTCAGCTTTTTGGCAGAGCAGTCTTAGTAACAGAGATGCATGCATGCCATGGTAGATCAGCATGCAGAACTCTAATTAAAGTTATGTCAATTTTAGGCCCTCAAATCTTGTTAAAGCACCGTTATACTGGAAAAGATTGATTGCATCAATTATTTTGCTATTCCTTTACATTTTGGAATGTGATTGTCAAAGGTGGCATCATTTATCTCAGTTTTCTAATTCATCAATATGTCCCAGATTTTTTTTTAATAACCTCAAATGTGTAGCATCATACCTTAAAATCCTAATGAAAGAAGTGGTTTGCGCCAGCAAAGATTAAAAAACATGAGCTTTCATCAGGAAAGTGGGCAAAATTTCCGTTAAATGCTTGCATAGGTTTAGACTTCTAATGCACAAAACACTTCTTGTGTCAACTTCCTTTCAAGTCCTAAACATTGACAAACCAATAACTTTCATCTAAGAGGCCTCAGCTTTTGAAAGACACAGACCCCCATTTTAGTTGCAGCTTATTTCAAAACATCTCTAAAGGCAATCTCTCTTAGAGATAAAATTGTAAAAAGCTGAAATGTACCCAGGAATGTAAATAAGATTTACCTTTACCAAGCAGGGGTTTCCAGTGTACAAGTCCAGAGGAGTGGGACAGCAGGCATTTGCTGTGTAAAGAAAGAAACAGAAGTTGCCCATTTAGTTCAGGAATAGTACTTTCCTGAACAATTATACAAAGTCATGACACTAAGACTACGGCTTCTACAACTATAACAGATTGCCTTCAAGGTGACTAAGTGCTAATGGAGAAAAAAGAGAAGGCAGAAGTTCAAGTTATTGAACAGTTACTTTAATATTCTAAGTTGAAAATTGGAAACATCTCCATTTTCAGTTTTGCTACAATGTAAGAAATAAGGTCAAGACCTTTTTCTTGCCTGTCACTCAGCCAGATCAACAATTAGACAAAACAGACAGATGGTCAGATTTTCCAGAAAGTCTCACTCGGGGATGTGAGTTAATCATCTGGCCTATGGGCGTCAGGAAATTAAAATCATTTCATTTCTACACCTGACTGAAGCTGCTGTTCAATGTAGGCAGGATTAGCCTGGGTATGTGGTCTACTCCTACAGGTAAGCTGGGCAACACACAAGTCACTCAAATCACATGGCCAACACATAGAATTTATACAACATTCTCTGTATCCTTTGACTAACACATCATTTAGGCTGTGCCTGAGGCCAACTTTCCTTTCCATTCACAGCATTTAAAGTCTACAATGTCCTTAAGGGATTATGCCATATGTACTAAGGGGAGTATGCATACCTGCTGTAAGGGTGGGCAGTCACAATCTGCTTGGCATAGCAACTCCTAAATATCCCATGAAACCTCCAAGAAAACATTGTTCAGCTATTGTCAATCAGACAAAATGACCAAGGTGCAGGACACCTAATGCCAATCGCCATTAACTCAAACGGTATAGAGACTAGATCAAGCCCACGCAGCCTCAAAGCAATAGGATGGAGTGTCCGGCTCCATATGTCTGAAATGTTGGCGTTGTTCTGGTGTTTCATTGTCATATTACATTTTGTTCTTTGTCAACTCATTGTTTTCCCTTTATAGTAGCCACTCTCCTCTTCTTTACACTAAATACCTACCTCTTCTGCAGAGAAACAGTTAAGAAACATGTAATTTTGTACACCACTAATTCTCTATAAGTCTCGATCAGAGACTTCACACTGACTTCACTAGACCAAGCTGTAGAAACAGATTTGAGACTAGCTCTTTGAGAGCAGATATTTTTGCTTCGTAATGGTCTGTCTCCCTTGCAAAACTGAACAATTCAATCTTGAAAATGTGTCCTTTCTTTCTGGATAAATTATTAAATCTGTACTCAAAATAGTTCTGAGAAAGTAATTGTTTTATATAATGCCCCTGATAACTGAACTGTGTTCTACTGATAACTACGCTGGAAAAAAAAAAAAACAGTTTCAGAATTTCCTTTTCTGTAGCAAATAGTTTGAAAGATTTTGGATTTCAAATCGCAATGGTGAAACTTCTCTCACCCACATACTTGTGAAGAAGAGTGACTCATTGAGAAAACAATTCTTTTCTACTGATCAAGCACAAACATGTTTCATAGATACTAGTTTCCTTTTGGATATTTTTGTTTTCACACTTCAACAATACTCCAAGGCAAATTTTTGCACATTTATGCAGTAGCCACCCTGCTTTTACCAGTCTGCTACAAGTGCCTTTTCACAGTGCATTTTTAGTGTATTTGTGGTCACACAGAATTACAAAGTAAAAAAACCAAACCAAAACAAAAAAACCCCAAACATACAAAATTACCAATATATATATATATAATTATAATAAAGACCTTAAAAAAAGTATATTCAGATTCCTGTATAGCTTGCCATTGACAAGTAGCTACCTAACATGTTTATGCAAAAGGCACAGAGAACCTTTTAACCTACCTTCCCCAGCACTAGGATTATATCAGAAGCACCATTAACACAGCGCTGCTGCCTAGTGATGTGTTCTCTTGATTTTAGCTACAACTATGTCTTTCAAACAGATTAATTCCTGTTTAACTGTTCCCATTATGCTCTGCCTCATTAACAGTTAATAACAAACTTGTTATGCATTCATATGGACAAGACCCAAGATTTTAGCCACTCATATGCACTTTGTCCAAGATTCTACTTTGTCTGTGGGTTGGGGTTTTTTCAGGACCCATACATATAAACTGTAATGTTACTCACTGTGCACACTAATAACATCAATTTCTGCCACCCCTGAGCCACTGGCCTGGGAGAGACACACACAAGTGTTTGATTGTCAGCCCATCTTCCAGTGATCCGGCAAGAAATCATGGACAGAAGGAATATATGGCAGGAGCTACAGTGACTTAAATAGGCAGAAGCAGCAGTGGATGAAATAAAGCATGAATACATTGGCATCAGTCATGGAGAATCTTCTTCCACCTGAGAAGCATGAACAAGTACATCTCTTCAGATCAAAAAGTTTTTAGAGCACTATTTCAGAGGCAGCCAATGGTCCACTAGTCTGGTGGTTCAAAAGGCAACCCATTCTACTGCTGCACAAATGGGAAACATCCTCATTGCCCACTGAATTAATTCATTCAGACCATGAATTATCCATCACATTCCAGGAAATGAGCTCTCCCTGAAGGAGCCATCCACATTGGGTGTAATAATGCCTGCCTGCTCACCTGTATTTGTGTCCCAGGTTCCATGCTGCAAAACGTCTGCTCCTGATTCTTCTCTGCAGTCCTCTGTGACAGCTTTTATTTTTTGGCACACAGATTCCTCAAAGAATGTCCTTGAGGGATGGGAGCAACAAAAGAATAATCCCCAAAAAAACAGCCAAATATGGAACCGCAGGGAGGAAATAGTCCTTTGTGGAGCAATTATAGCTTTTTCAGGTAATTTGAGATTCATTGATAAATAATCAACAGTATTTGCCCATGTGCACACAGAATAATTGACTCATTTTCTGAGAAAATCATACTGCACGCAGGTATAGATTTAACTATGAAACTAGAAGAACTTAGAAATTTCTTACCATGCCTAGAACCTCTCATCCCTAACACTAACTGCTAATTAATCCCTCAGTTAACTGCCTTATTTAGATTAGTTCCAAAATATAAAATACAAGAAGATATTACTGCAAAAAGCATGCCATAATGAAAATAAAGCAACCTAGGTTCTTGAACTCTCTTTCAGTTTGTCTTGTCATTCACTTCCACAAAATGAGTAACTGAATTTGCTAATTCATCCAGGCACCTATCTCAATTGCTAAGAATTAATCCTAATACACTTGACATCATGAACTATTAATCTTACCACAGATTACTGCTCAACAATACTTTATCTCGTGCTTCATTTATATCAGTTAGATTCTTTGAGTGATCTACTCCAGAAGATGGGGTCTTAAGGAAAAACCTCTAATAACACAGCCTCAGGTTTGGTTTTGGTTCCAGGGTCTTTACCTTTTTTTTTCTGTAGATATTGCTTTAACATAGAAATCACTCCTTACACGTCACCACCTAATATATCTAGTGCATTATATCTTTCCATTTCCATGGACTTCAGAGATAGATCACTGTTTTTACTTGTGTTTATGGGGTTAGCTGCCTTTTTGAAAGATCTCCTCCCCCTTTTCTTACTTCTGTTTTGCTGGGGTTTCTTTTGTCTGTCTGTTTGTTTATATCAGGTTTTTTACTTAGTGGTTTGCCTCCTTGAATCATCTGTCTTTTTCCTTCAAGGCATGGTTGCTATCTGGTGTTAGGTAAAAGTTATTGCTACACTAGTGGTTCTCACTACTAATTCACGTTGTATTGTATATGAGCAGCTGCTGTAGCTCCAAATTCCCAGTCACAGAGAGCACTGAGACCGACATCACTGTGCCACCTCTGGAAGCCCAGCAGTGCCTTCAGCCAGGCGAGATCCTAGAGGCACTAGAGGATAGCAGAGTCAATGTTACTTCTCCTGTGAACCATTCCCAGAAATAAGCTGCATTTTGGTATGCAGCCTTACATGGTCAGGAAAACTTTCCACATCAGGTTGCAGCCTATCTTTCTTCCCACTAAATCGATTTCATTCATTTTGATATGTATTCTTTGTAAATAGGTAGACACCATGCTGATTTTACTGGCAAAATCAAAAGTATGAACTAATTATTTTGGTTATTCGTTATCCTGCTGAGACAAATGTTGTGAAGAACAGAAGACAGAACTTACTAAATTAGCTAGCAATGCTAATTTGGTGTGAGTTTAGAGCATTACCCAGGAAATATAAGTACTATGAAAAGATCTAGTGAAATCAGAAATGCAGTCTGGTAATAATAACAGGAGAAGGCACTTGTTCTCTAATTATCAGACATGAATTTGGGGAATTTGGCTTCCAAGGCACCATGAATTTGCAGTTCATTACATTCTCAATGACTCATATTATGAGTATGTCTTTTTAATCGCTCTTTATTGCCTTAACCCTGATAATAAGAGGATCATTCATTGTTTTAAAATAGGGGCTACCCTTGTGTTCACAGAGTACTGCCTTAATCTAAGCAGACTTCTTGCATCCAAATTCTAGCAGATAATGAGAATCCAAGTGAAGAGCACAGCTGTAGAGACTAAAAATCTAGAGTGGAAAAGAAAATCTTCTGAAAGTACAAAAGAGAGCTGTCAGAACAAGTTAAAGGAAGATTTACATTGATCACTATAGCATTAGACCTTTCAATTTCTCTATTGCATTGATATCACAAGTTTATTATTGTACTTTAGGGTCATAAACATACACCTGAAATAACTGCCCTGTGTTTCTCATGGGGAAGTATTATATCTGTAAACTGGACAGTCCTTTCCACTTCCCACCTGACCTACATACAGGACATCTACAAGTCAATAACTGGTACATCTTCTAGAGGCACTTAAGTCTCTTAAGCCTTAGGAAGGATTTCAACATGTTTGGAAAATGTGCTGTGGCTGACTGAATGCATTCAAAATACTAAGCACTAAATACTCAGGATACACGTTCAATTTTCATGTTCTCTGAGACTTCAAAAGACCCACTCCAACTGATTTCCATACTCATAATAATATCAGTGTGAATTCAATCAGTCCTATTCTCTGTTTAAAAGCTACTGCAAACCACAGATTTATATAGGTACTTAGAGGTTTCAGTGTAATGGAAAATCATTTACGTACTGTCCTGGGTTCAGCAGTAGCAGTCATTTTTCTCCTTCTCAGTATCTGGTGCAGTGCTGCTGTTTTGACTTTCAGCCTGGGAACAGCGCTGATAACACAGATGTTTTCAGTTGCTGCTCAGTGATGTTTACTCTGACCAACGACTTTCTGAGTTCCATGCTCTGCCAGGGAGGAGGGGAAGCCGGGAGGAAGCAGAGACAGGACACCTGACCCAAACTGACCAAAGAGGTATTCCATACCACAGCACGTCATGCCCCCTATATAAACTGGGGGCAGTTATCCAGAAGGGTTAGATCACTGCTGGGGTCAGGCTGGGTATTGGTCAGCGGGTGGTGAGTGGTTGTATTCTCTTCCCTTGTTAATTCCCTTATCACTATTATTATCAGTGGTAGCAGCAGTGGTTTGTGTTATACCATAGTTACTGGACTGTTCTTATCTCAACCTGTGGGAATTACATTCTTTCAGTTCTCCTCCCCATCCCTCTGGGAGTGGAGCGGGGAGGAAGGGGGGAAGCAAGTGTACGGCCGCATGGTACTGAGTTATCAGCTGGACTTAAATCATGACACATACATACTGAAGAGATCAAATTTTATTGACATAAAAGCCTTTATAGTCTATATCGTCATTGACTTAAAACAGTCAATCAAAATTACATATAAAACCTAAGTTACAAATTTAGCTTACTCCTTTATTCCAGTTTCCTTTCGCATTAACTAGTTTAGAAGTGATTAAATGGCCTAGAAAGTCTGAGTTAATAATAAAAGCAGAGAAAAGGAAGATTACTTTCCTCATTTCTTATAGACATGTATTATATCTTCCCTAAAGGCATTATCCAAGAGTAAGAAAATCAGACTGTCTACTCTTTTTGCTTAGCACCACTTTCCCTAAGATGGTCCTTTTCACATGGACCTTGGAGAAGTCACAACATATGCATTTAACCCTATGGGGTTTTTTTAAAATCAAAAAGGATAAGTAGGCAGAAACCTTGCTAATAGTTCATGTCTCAGCTTCCAATAGCCTTCTAACTTATTAATACTAAACTGATGAAGTTCAGCATAAATTTAGTTCTCTGAATGCAGTTTTCTCTGGCATAGAGGACGTAAGAGGAGCTTCATATTCTTCAGTGTCAGCTCTGTCATTGTAGAGAGGCAAAAATAGCGAATTATGAAATAAATACATTGTCTTATATTATAAAAGCTCAAAAGCTGTAATAACAAACCATAACTACTGCACTTATGGACTGAATTTTCTAAACTTTTCGCAAGAATGACTGTCTCAGGTTATATATTACATGCACCTATTGTAACACCATGTCAGTGGAGCAAACACAAAGATCACCAAGCATCAAAACAATACAGTTTTAGGCAAAACATGCTTACATACAATTTGTACTTTCATAGACTAAAATTATGCACGCATACTAATCTTAACACCGAATCATCAACATTGCAGTAAGAAGATGTGCACAGATATATTTATGATCCAACATATTAGCCAGCAAAATGTTTTTTCCAAAATTCAGTCTTGCACAACTCAGCAAACAAACACAAGGGTAATCTTGCTTGAGATTATATTGATTTTTAATTATTTTCTGCTTAATGTTATTGAACTTTAAATTGCTTCTGTTAATTTTACTTTATAATTACAGTACAATATGAACTTACTGGAGCTGACTAAAAATTAATTCATTCATTTTTTAGTGAAAGATCTAGTTCTAAGTTCCAAACTAGAATCAGCATATTTAAAGTGCTACTTAAACTTTAAAGAGAGAAAGCAAAGAGAATCATTTTAATAGTTTTAAAGTCTTAAGTAGTTCATATTATTTTTCGTATTTTGTATGGATATAAGTAAAATAGAATTTCGTTTCACTAAAATTCCTGATTATATGTTTTCATTTTTTTATACGTGGCTAGACCTTTCATAAACAAATTACCATGGTATTGCCAATGCAGTCTTTCAAGTATTGAAGTTTTCAAGCTTGGCTTCCAAGAAAAAGAGAAATCACCTATATAGAGTTTATTCCTAGTTATATATGTTAGTACTAAAACAGAGTGGTCAAATGGCACATAAAAGAAATCAACATTACAGGAAACACAGATCTTGCAATGTTTAACTCCAGTGAGAGAACAAAAAAAATGTAGCAACCACTGCTGTGGAGTACTTTGAGATACATATATAACCATGGAAGCAAGGAACAAGCAGAATGAGAGCTCATATCTGTAACTAGTCCATACTGTGAATAATTTGTTAAAAATCTTATCATTCTGCCATGTAAAATATGAGCAAAAAAACAGGTGTTCAACTTGGTTTCAAGAGAATCTCATATTTCAGCCTCTCTGAAGAAAGGCACCAGCAGCTACTCATAAAAGCTTCATCATGCATCCACAGAAATAACTCAAAAATTCCTCACAGCATCCTTTTATTAGGTAAAAAATGCAAAAAAAAAAAAAAAATAGGAGCAGAGTAGAAGCTTTAAAACACCTTGAAGACAGAAAAGCTCATCCTTGGGGTTGACTAACCATCCTTGAACTGACAAACCCAGCAAATGAGTCTAGGGACACAAATTCATGCAACTGTGGTTCATCCACAGCTATTTCCTCAAACCACTTAGAGTCACTGAAGACTGCAAAATTTAGTTTCAGAATTTCTGCTATGAATTGGGGTTCCATCTGAAAATAATGAGGCCAATATTTCTGTTGTAGTACCATAAAAAGCCAGGGTAGAAGGCAATACTGAAGCATAAGATATATACGAACCAAGCAGTTCTTCGTTCCCTGCTTTTCCTCAGAGATTTGCACCAGAAAGTAAAAACTGTATAGGGGTTATTCCCTCTTCAAGGACAATTTAATTCTAAATCAGACTTTGTGCACATCCCTTTGCATAATGCAGTATTTTAACTCTGGTGCCATAGCAGGGTGCTGCTGCACATTTGTTTCCACACTATTTTTTTTTCAACTGTGGCCAAAATTCATCTTTGCAATTACTACTGTGCATTGTTCTTATATACACCTTAATGAAGGATCTTTCCTTGGGAGCATATCATTCCTCTGGGGCTGAGCTTCCTAAAGAAAACACACTGGATATTCTCCAGTGTCCTCTCCCAAGAGATAAGAAATTAAATATTTTATATTTGAAAATATATGGAGATTTCACAACACTGTTTTCCCTGTCCATGTAGAAGCCATCCCTCAGAATATCAGACATATGCTACCCCTTGGCAAAGAGCTGACACTGGCATCAGGACATTTGTGCAAAAACACACAGAGAAAACAGTGTAACACCATGTGTTTCAACAGCAATGCTATATATTACAACTGCTTCTACGTGCCAGATTGTTTACCTTCATTAAACAAATTTTATTATCCATGAGAGCAGCAGAAATATATATATGGATAGTGAGCTATGAGCAATTTTGCTGGTGGGTGGTATAAGGGCATAAATCTAATTCAGTAGAGGTCAAATAAATTTATAATGTATATACATTTTATTTCAATTTCAAAATACTGAATATTTAAGAAAATGTCATAAATCTCTGCATTTCAACTTTCAGATAAGCAGTTCTAGTTTCTGTTTATAATTCAGAGTCCCTTCTGTTCCTTATAGTGCATTTAATTGGAAGACAATTTGGTGGGGCTTATGTTTGCTTGGCTACATATAATGCATGTGATACACGCTTTGGAGAAATTAGGTCTACTCATAAACACTACTCTACACATATTTTGTTTGATTTCATACACAGACCCTCATAAGTGGGATAGGAACACATAGATGCCTCCTGTTGTGGTGCATTTTGTCTGTTTGCATTGGATGATATGCTTATATCAGGTCCAATAAATAACTAAGACTTCTACAGCTATGAACACTTATTTATTTAATTTAAGCTTTTAAAGGGACTATTCAAGATTTCCTAGAGCTGGCCAAAAATACTTTTTTAAAACATACTGTATAAATCTTGTTGACTTTAGGAGTGTCTGTAAGTAATTGCATTACTCTATTTGCACACCTGATAAATTTTGTGAGTTATTTACAAATGGTCCATTTACAAAGGAGCCTCCTATTAAAACATCAAGAAGAAATGTCTGGTGACTATGGAAGAGTGAGGTGGGAATTAACTATGTAGGCAAATGGGTGTGTGCACATAAATATTTGTATGCATATACATACCTAGATTCACACACATGGATTTTTGTATGCATTTATACACATACACACTTGCATTTTATATGACACTGTCTGGCAGAATCGAATTTGCAAATGGGAGGGAATCAATGTGAATACAGATCTGAGGACCCAGTAAAGTTTTTTATTACTATTCTCAGATTTTTAGAATTCATTCACGAAACTTTCCAAAAACATGTAAAGAATTTATGCATCCATTGTACTCACATTCATTGGAGTATAAAGGATTAAGTTCATTGAGCTCCATGGAAAAATCCCTCAGCCAGAATTCACAGAAGACTGTCCTTCTAAAGAAATTCCAGTGGTGAGCTTAATAACGTCTTGGCCAAGGGGCAAATCTCTTCATAACTCCATAACAGCTCATGCATTCCAATAGGACTAAAGCACTATATAGAGCATGTTATTACTGATCGGTAAGGCTCCACAAATTGATCAATATATTGGACTGAGCTCTTCATATACCTTGGTATACTTTTTGTATAATGGAAATCAATCACAATAAACATCCACACATTTATTAATTATAAATATCAGAGGAAAAAAAAATATTTTAATACTATGCCAATTTAAACCCAGTTAGGATTTAAAATCTTAAGAGATATAATGATACACTGGGACAATCTTGATTACAGAGTTAATTAGAGATCAAGCAGCTTTATTTTATTAAAAAATAATAATTCATGCACCTTAATTGTTGGATAATTATGGTCTTGTCTGCTACAGGTAGTTAAAATTAGAAAAAGGGTTTACAGCTATGATCTAAAGTATTAATTTCCATAAAATACAAGTCAAAGGGCTGCCATTAAAGCAATTACTAAAAATCAAATACAAATAAAAATACTGCTCATTTAAAGGAAAAAAAAAAAGAAAAAAAAGAAAACCAAAACCAATCCTAATAAGTCTGAGTTGACAGAGCTTCTGCCTTTTACTGTATCAGGGAAGTGAAAAGAGTTCTCTTAAATTAATAGAATAAACTAGAACCATAAGCAGCCCAGAAATTCTGCTGTGCAGTCCTGTTATTAAAGTTGAAGGCTCCGGACAGGAGCTTATGAGTGTTACTTAAGATTTAATTCTAGATCTTCTTTCCTCCATGCATACATGAATAAATGGGAAAATTATTTCTGTTAGCTAGATCTCCCATTTAAATAGAAATGCAATCATCATGGAAACTAAATACAGTATGTACACTCTCTAACAATTTTCTCAGCATTATTTACATGTGCTCAGTGCTTAAACCTGATAGAAAAACTTCCCACCCATACCAATTAACCTTACTCTGCAGTTTTGTTCTGCCTAGCTGTCCTTGAATATTTTCTGGTTCTCTTCCGTGCTGCTCATTTGAATTACTTTGAAATTCTTCCTAGAAATTGTTTGCAATATAAAAACTGTATCAATCTGCCTCTATTTGTTTAATTTCCCAAGAGACATAAATGGATTCCCAATTTAAGCATATGACAGCACTCCCTTTCAGAGTGTTATTTCCTTTTTTTCTGTCTTAGTTCACTTATACCAGTCGCAGCAGTTACTACCTGGAAAGATAATTTTGATGAATAAGGGCATCTCTACACTCAGGTGGCTCTAACAGTAGCTGCTGGGTTTGCAGTATGTATCAAGTCAAAAAATGTGCTAGGAAATTACCAGGGAATGTCATACTCTCCTGAGTGAGAATTAAACAACAGCAAAGAAAATATGGTGACAATTTACACCCATCATGATCATAACTAGGATTATTTTTAGCTATAGCGTTATATTGGTCATAGTATACCCCATGCTCTCTAAACATGATCAGCATGAGAACCAATGCAAAGTTTGTATTTATCTACTGAGAAGTTTTTAATGGAATTTTCCTTTGGAATCATGGAATCACAGAATGGTTTGGATTGGAAGGGACCTTTAAAGGTCATCTCTTCCACCCCATCCCCGCCTGGGGCACGGATATCATTCATTAGACCAGGAACAAAAGAGCATGTTCTTTGAAAGTAACCA
>JAOEHY010044437.1:0-26962 GCA_025447955.1 Psilopsiagon aurifrons
GGGTGGGGAGGAGAAAAGTGAAAAAATCCCAGAAGACATTTCTTGGGTTGAATAGATTTCAGTTATTGGCATTTATGATTTTGTGCTCCTCCTAAGGTTTTTTTAGTCATAATTTCAGTTACTGTTCAGAGTACAGCTACTTCTGAGTTCAAACTGAATTAAAAATTTGAATTCTAGATTATGCAACTGAAGTTTTTCTTTGACTACAGGACAAAAACTTTCAAAATGCTTGTGAAAAAACCAAGAACACTGCATTGGTGAAAAACAACTGAAAAAGAAACTGATTAACGGTTTAAGTTTAACATACCTCATTGTCTGAATTTTAAAAAATATTTCACCCTCAGTGAAGCACTGTCCTAACATATTCAGAAGAAGCAAAAGGAGTAGTTTCATTAGACCATGATGTTATTAAGTTGCTTTGTAACACTGTCAAGCGATAAATAACATCATACAGATGGTCACTCTCTTCTTGATTATTCACACCTTTTGGAATGGAGCCAGGAGTCCTCACTTTCAGGCTGGGCCCTCACCCATTGCTGTGACTCCCCCTGCAGCCCTCACCTGACACTTGAGATAGGACCAGCAAAAAAGTGCAAAAGCACTGTGTGTTAAAACACTGAAGCACCAATAGTTTTATTTTACAGGTTATGTGGGGCCCTTGATTTAAGATCATTTTCTTTCTAGTTCAATAGGGAATGAAACTAACTTATTAATGAGCTAGCTTGGTTGCTGCCTCCACTCCAATATTCTTAAAAACATACCTCAAACTGGCCAGACACTTGGCAACTTAGCAACTCCTTAGTTTACCCTGTGTCACCTTTTTAGGGAAGACAGGTCAAAAATTTGTCTTTGAAGTGTGCTGTGGCACAACTCAATACCTTTACAAAATAATAACCTATTACACAAAGATATTTAACAGAAATTTCAGAGGGCGTTTCCCTGGCTGCCAGTGTAAGAGGGGTATTAGTGATCCCACGGCATGTGTCTCTTGCACACCAACTCAAATCTGGCGAACTATTTAGTCGGCTGCCCAAATACAGGTCTGATTTCATCCTCTCCTGTTTACATAAAGTTGGTCTGGGAGGAGAAATTATAATTGATATTAAAAGATAGAACATATGTACCTCATGTTCTCAGCTGAATCTTCTGGCATTGGAGCAACAGTTTGGACAGCTGGGAGATTTTTGCTGGTAGCACCATTCACAAAGCTGGATGACGAAGAGGAAGAAGAAGATCCTGAGTCTACTGCACCTGTCCCCCAAAAAATACAGGTCTTAATTCAGTCTGAGGAAACAACTTTTTAAATACTTTTAATAAGGTCCTTGTCTTATTCATCTACTTTTAAGTAAGGAAATAATGTTATTTATTCTAAAACAATTAAATCCATACCATACACTAACATATAAATTCATACATTATTTTTCTAGTATAGTAAGAAGCTTAAACAGTTATTGAAAATCAGGCAAAATAAATCCTTACCTCATTTCCATTATTCCCAAATTACATTCCAAAGATGAAAACATTTTTACATCATCCTGTAAAGCAAGATCTCTCTAAAACAAAGGTATATTTAAAATCAGCTTGAGTGGAGATCAGAAATTTAACTTTTTTTTTTTTTTTTTAAATTTACATATATATATACACACACACATTTTGGCTGCCCAGTTGTAACTACAGGCAGGAAAATCAAATATGACAGAGAAGATATAGATAGAAAATGTATGTTCCTTCAGGAACCAGTGGGTGAAAGTAGCATCTGAGGAGTATTAAGAACCTAATTATAGCTTTTCTGTTTCCTTCCTTGAGTCAAAGAGAGTTTTAAAATCTTAAAAGTAGGGAAGGCAGTGGGGGTATCATTGTAATGGTTGTGAACAGCTGCCCAGAAAAAAAGATGCAGACAGAGCACACATTTATACTTTAAGGGATCTGGGTCAGAGCTAAGGGCTAAACTTAGACTCTAAATGCCGATCTATCATGTTTACTGAAACGGCACTGTGAGTTCAGCCTCTCTGAATCAAACCAGCAAAGGCACAAAGTGACCATGAACTGCAGTGAGAGCACTGTGATAAATGCTGCCCCTGTTCCCGGTCCCTATTGCACAGTCCTTGTGCAACACATCACTGCAAGAGAGGTAGCAAGGGACAGTCTTGTAGTCAGAGTTCAAAGCCTGAGGGGCTGCAGTGCTATCAGAGACAAGGGCAACAGGCAACAAGATCTATCCAAGCTAGCAGTGAGAGGTGGAGAAGCCAGTTTAAAGACCAGTGGCATTATTCTGCCATTTAAAAAAAAATGATAACTGGTGACTCCCTGATGCTGGTCAGTTTCAGCAGTTCATATATCACTGTCCTTTGCATTACATAGGTCTATACCATTTTTCAGTTTTCTGTGAAGCTCTACAAAGCATTTATGGTTTCTTAGCTGCTTAAGCAGCAGCTGAGAGTGGAGGTCAAACGCTGGTTATGGTGAAAAAATCTCTGGCAGCAGGATGATTTTTTTTTTTTTTTTAAATTTAATTTGGCTTTTTACTGGTAAAAGAATCACAGTAAGGATCAGAATTTGGACTGGGTCATTTAAGAAAAGTTGTATTCAAAGCAGCACAAAAAAGCAGTAGGATTTGCTGGGCTTGCTGACACTGGAGTAGCTGGTGAGGGTCAGGATTTAGAGCAGGAGCTGATTTAGTTTTCTGCTTTAATAATGAAAATGGAAGGTGGGTTGTGGCTTACACTGTGGGCTCTGACTTGAACTAAATACAAATTGTAAATGTACCCAAAACCACTAAGAAAGTAACACAATATATACCATAGGCTCTCTCTCTCAACCTAGGAACTACAGCAACTTAGCTGGGAATAGGGTAGCTTAAAAAAGAATAAAGCTTACTATATATGTGTATACGCATGTGTGTATGTGTGTGTGTATTTATATTATTTAGATACTTAAATGTTTCAAGTATTTATATTATTTTCATATTTATTTTCATATATACCTAGGTAACACATATTTTTATTGCTTCTTTCCTTTCTTTCCAAAGTCAAAGTTTCTTCATAAAGGCTGATGTTTAAAAATGCACTTGCTATAGCTGTTTAACCAGCTAGGGTCCCAGAAGAGGTCAAACAGACCTAGAACTACTAGATTAACATACAAATGAGAATCAGGATATGAATCACAGAAATTCCAATCTAAACCCCTGTAAAACCAGTTTCTGACATAAAGAGATGAAGGAAGAAAACCTATCATCTCCCAAAACATACACTCAAAGCATTAAAAGGCCTTCAGTAACATACATCTCATTACATTGTGACAGTGACATTGACTATGACAGTGATGGCAGATGGAATGTAAACACCGACTGCAATCCATGAATAACTGAAAAAAACACTTTACGCACAAGTCCAGCAAAGAATATACCTCAAAGATAAAACTGTATTTCTAAGAGTGTCTGTAACATACTGTAAAAACAACTGTAAATAGGTTTGGGGAGACATCTAGTGTTTCTAAAAAATTGCATAATGTTTCTTTTTTATCACAGGAAAAAAAGAAAAAAAAAAGTGCCATACAATGAAATTCTATATACTATTTTAAAATCATTAATAAATAGATAATTTCACAAACTACAAGTATATAAACCAGAAACTATCTGAATACTTCATGTATATATCTCAAAACTGACATACACAATCGCTGTTTTGACTACCATAAGCACAGCAATTAAAAATGGCAAAACTAAGCATTTTAATCCAAGATACATTTGTATTTTCAATGTGATAATTTTTTTCACTGCCATCAATGTGTTTAGCATTGCTAAAATGTGGATAAAAAATTGAAACTTTTTAAAAAAGGGCTTCTGAAACTACCTCTTCAAAGAATTCATCAATAAAGCTCATTCAGATGAATTCAGACATAAAAGGATATACTAAAGATCTTATGTACATACAGTTCTAATTAAATCTGATACTTGTTGAAATTCCACCTAATCAATACTTTTCCTTTAATCAAGCTAATCCATAGTCTAGGAGACAAAACCAGCTGCATTTTTTTTTTTTAAAAAAAAAAGAATCTCTAAGATCTACCAAAAAAAAAAAAAAAAAAAAGCATCCTTTAATCCACAGTGAATGTACCATGGTATTTGAGATACTGTCCTTGTGACTAAGAACAGTATTGCGGAAATGACTGATTTTTAAATGCAATTGCTTACAAAGAAGAGCTACTACATTCCAGTCAAAACAGTTCAGATCTTTAATCATAGAGAAGACTGAAAAGCTTACACTAGCCAGTACCATTTGGAAAACAAGGTTTCCAATGTACATTTTTTTTTTTTGCATGATATAAGAGTACCTAAAAGGAAATCCATTCAAGATTAACAGAAGTGGCTA
The DNA here is from genome assembly GCA_025447955.1 of Psilopsiagon aurifrons. Taxonomy (NCBI): domain Eukaryota; kingdom Metazoa; phylum Chordata; class Aves; order Psittaciformes; family Psittacidae; genus Psilopsiagon; species Psilopsiagon aurifrons. The sequence goes on from JAOEHY010044437.1 coordinate 4,371, forward strand.
CACGAACGGAACTGTTCATAGAAGTAGTAACATTATTCAGTGCATTCATTCCTACCATCTGCCTCAGGATAATGATTTTTTTATATATATATGTATATTATCCTTAGAAAAATCAAAGTTCTATTACCACGTATTTAAGGTAATCTGCAAAAGGAAAGAAAAAATAATGAGTGTCTTCATATTATTCCATGAAGCAGAAGGATGCCGAAAGCTTCCCTTGCCATTTTCTGCAAAAACAAAGGGAGATTTTCACTTTCTCAACCCTTGACTGAAGTTGTGATATCCATGAAGAGAGCTCTTCTCTCAAGTGCTTTTGCTTAGTTTAGAAAGAAAACAGACCATAGCCAGACATTTCAAAGGAGTTTAAGTAAACATCAGTTGCTCTCCGTAAGGATTCATTTCTGAATCCAGACCACAGTCTCCATTGTCAATGGGCTCCTTCATGAATGATAGACAATCACATTATTACTATTATAAATAATTAAAAAAAGTTCTTGTCCTCCTTCTCTAGGTCACAATAAACAAGTAATAATACATGACTACAGTGAAATTATTAGGTAGGTTCATACTGAAAAACCTTCCAAAAATATCATAGCATAATTCTCATTGACAAACAGTAATTGCCCAGAATATTAACCCTTCATAATCTATGATATATTTATTAAGTAACTAGTTGTTTAAGGAGCATTTAGTTGGTATATATCATATAAACATCCTCTACTGCAGAGGACTGGAGAAGTTGTCCCATTTCAATTCTAAACTAAGCTTATAAAACAGTATTATGGATATTTATTCACTTATTTAAGGCTATGCAAATCCACTGTGGACCATCAAAGATTCTAAACATACATGAAGAGGAAACACTGGCTCTAATAAAGGCCAAGATTTAATATTCCTATGTTTTTATTTTAGAAGTACAAAAACAGCAACAAAAAAGATGATTAAAAACCAAAACACCACTTAAAGTAAAAAAACAAAACAAAAAAAAAAAAAAACAAAAAAAAAAAAAAAAAAAAAAAAAACAAAAAAATGAGGGTCACAAAAATATTTAAGGACAATACCTGTTGTATTAATCATACTTTTTGGTGTAGCTCCTGCTGCAGCAAATATATTAGGTGTACTACCCGGTGGCAGTCCACTCCCAGCTGTGGCAGCTCCAACTGTGGTAACAGCCAGACTACCTGGAGGGGGTTTCTTTACTGGTACAACCACACTCCTGTGGAAAAAGAAACGGCAAATTACTAAAACTGAACAATGGAACCAGCAAGAGTTGTTGTTTATGATGGGTTTGTGCTGAGTTATAACTCTGTTGCTCAGGAACACACAATAATGTCAATTTTCTTAACCTTTCTGAAATAGAGTAAGACTATGTTAAAACCATACTCCTATCCTTTGTCTGCACCTTCATGTGATTCTGAGAAAATTAACTCCTCTTTCTGTGCCCACAAAATGGAAACACACCACCACTGCAGTGATATATTGTGAATATTGCTATCACCTGTAGTTTAGATTTCCAAAGACAGTGATGAGTGCTGGAAATGACGCCAGCATCCTAGCAGCCCATGTACATGCAGTCTTAATCAGTGAGTTAATTTGCTGATCATACTGAAGTTATCTCATATGACAATTTTGTTGCCAGTGATCTGAACATTTGAATACAGTAGTTGATTCTTCAGCACTATGCACATACTGGTCTTGCAAATAGAGTTGACTAACAAACATAATTTTGCACTCAGCCTTCTGGAAAACTTTCATAATCGTTAAAATCAAAAGCACACTTAAAATACAACACAGTAAATATTTGCTTTCACAGTACGGATAACATGGCCGTTTAAAAATCAAGACTGAAAAGCAGTCTTGAGAAACTGAAGCTTTTAAGGAAAGAAAGGGGCTTTCATACACAAAGTCTGACATAATACATACAGACAACACTGCGTTCAAACACACACATTCTCAGCTGATCTTCAACCACTTTTTTTTTCAAATCTCATAACTAAAAGACTTGCTATATGTGTTAAAAGGGAAGAAGAAGAAAAATATTACAGAGACATTTAATTGATATTTTTTCAACTCTGGAGTGTTGTCATAGTGCAGACAACTACATTTACAGGTTTCCATTTAATATTTCTGTTTATCTATAAAAACTGCTCCTAAAAATTCTATTTCAGTGGAAAAACCAAGGGGAAAAAACAAACAAACAAAAAAACAGAAAAAAATTATTTCTGTACACATTATTTTTCCATCCTAATACGTATCTTTTCTGGTAAAGCACATAAAAATTAATCATTGTGATCAAAGCATAAAGCAAGAAAATGCAACTAATTAGGGTAATAGATACATTTCTAAGTATGATGGCACGTGATGGATCAAAATGTGCAGAACAAATTTTATGATAATGTGGTTTGTTCATATATTTCCAAATCCTCAGTCTCCCTGGATTTTGAAGACTGGTGATGCAAGTTGTCTTGATGATGTCATTGTTACAATTACATGCAAGTGCTGTTTTCTGTGATATACTCTTATATGATGTCAGTGTACAGAACTGTAATTTTTTTTCTCCCTCTTTCAGAGGGGTAGCAGTGCCAGTTGTCTCCATATTCTGAACAACAGCTTTACCATCACCCTGATACAGGTAATATGAGAAATGTAATTCTAGGCGTATTGATGGTTTTCTGTCCCCTTCCATTTATATTAGGAGAAGATGAGTTTGCACAATGCAGCTGTTATCAACTACGTGACCCCAAAATAATTGCTTTTGTCTGTAGTTGATAATCTTACAATTGTTGCTGATATGAAGTGTTCACATAGCAGCCGCTACAGGAGAATAAAGACAGGTCTATATGGGTTATATTAATCTGTTCCATAATGCCACAAAATTTCCTAAAATTAGCTCCCATGCACACACAAATATCTCTGCTTCACTTAATACTTCAATAAAATACTTGAGTTCTGGCTGTTCAGGAATACTGAATAAGTACTCAAGAGCAGAGCTCCTGTAGTGCCACAGAAACACAAACAGCAATTAGGATTTGTAACTTAAGTGGGATCATCTCCTGGTTATATTAATTTAATAAGAAAACTACAATCATTACCTATGGTGTAGAGAACTGCAATAGAAAGTCTAAGATTGGTGTGAATGAAGAATGAATGGGAATATTTAGGTGATAAGACACAAGAAGGAACGACACAGCAGGAAAAGGTGTCTTAGACCGGCCTACCCTGATGGCACATAAATTACCAGGTTATCAAGCCACAAGTATGTGTGTAGCTTCACAAGACAGCCAGACCTTGGAGACAAAACCAGTGAACAGTGATAACTCAAAGAGGTGGGGAAAGACAGAGAGACTGTTGGGTTTATTTTTTAAATCCATAAGGATTTACCTGATGGAGCCAACCTATGAAAAATAGTTGTCAGCCTATGATGGACCCAGAAGATGTGAGGAATACTTGACAGCTGGTATCCCATGTCACCATCCACAGACCCTGGACCTAACATCTGGACACAAGCATGGGAGGCACCTGATTGCTGGACTGACTCATTAGACACAACCCCATTCTAATGTTTAAAAAAATGAGACAGAGTGAGTGAGATCTGTTTTGATTTATTTTAAGTAAAATAATTTTTCCTTCCTCTAAGGTCTGGTATTGGTATCTGATAAAATGCTGATACAATTGCTGTTAAAGTGTTTCCTATTTTCTTGCTATTTTTCCAAAGCAGATGAAGCTAAATTCAGGGTTTGCCTCCTTACCTTCAGACAGCTCAGTGGTCTTTCAGAGTATTCAGAAGACAACCTAACTTTCCCCAGCAAAGAACAAGTATGTCAACTTAACTTCTCAGATGTAACAGAGCGATGGAATAGTTTGGGCTGGAACGGACCTTTAAAGGTCATCTAGTCCAACCTCCAAATGCACTGGCCTCCTATAAAGGCTAAACTTCTTTGCTCAAGAGTGTAGTTTAAGACTGAAAATCATCTCCTGTAGCAGGAAAGGGCAATCCTGCCTAGATCCCGCAGGTACTAGTGCTTTACATACGGCTGACAGTCTTTTGTACGTCTGAATCAGGACACTAAGACAGGTCAGGTGTTGACAAATTACAAATTACCAAGAAACATCAAAAGAAACCTCTCTACCACAAGGATAGGCAAAATCAGTGATACAGTATTATCCCAGATTGAAAGAAACTGCAGCTTTCTGACATGTCATACATGGTGACCTTGTCAAAATGCATCATTTCTATTGATAAAACAAAATATAGCAAGTGAATACAGAATGACATCCAGTTGAAGGAGACTGAGAAACTACACAAACAGCACAATAGAGTGGACAAAAATGTGCAAACAATCAGAGGAACAGCAGAACAAGAAAGGTGAATGAGAATGACTGACTGCTTTCAAGTAAAAATCCCCTTCCAACAAATGAGACCACTCCAACAGGATATTCAGTGAAAAAAGGCAAAACAAAACAAATCAAATTTATGAAAGAAGTATAGCTATTTACCTGAGCACAGTACAAATGGAGGGAAGAATTTAAAATTATAGATACTTTATATGTATCTGTCAGTCATTCATGAATTTTTTTAACGGAAGAAAAGAAATCTACAGACTAGAAGAAAATGTACACCTCCACCCTTTCATTTTAGGCCTTGTTTTACAGAACCTATTTTAGAATTCCTAAATGTTCCAAACTGGTCCACATTTCTCTTATTCATATCATCATGGATTCAAATGGTCCCTGATGACTTAGCCAGCAAAAGCTTAGTAGTAATTGGCTGTAGCAACTGATTTTACTTCTCTTTTCCATGGGTGGTTTACAATTGCAAAGAGAACTGTGACTACTAATCACTATTCGGTTACTCTATGAGTATACTTCTCAAACTATAAACCTAAGCGTAAAATAATTGTTATTCATACCATGCCTAAGATGAGCATTGTTGGTTCAACCTGTATACTATTTATGCATTGCTGATTTATTAAATAACCTCAGCAAATGGCTACAGGATTATTCTGGGTTTTAGGAATTTGCATGAAATAACTGTATAGAAAATAATACCGTCAATGTGTTGAACTGGAAAAAGAGAAGACGGAAACTAAAAAAAATGTTTCCTCAAATTAACTTTCCTTAAAAATTTAGCTACCCAGTGCTGGTGACAGACAAATCAGGTGAAATTGCACTGTTATTTTCTCTCTCTTTCTTTGTGAGCCACATTCTGTATCTCTTCTACATTTAAAAATTAAAGGCCTTCTAACCTATCACTCTGGTCAATAAAGAGGTCAGAGATAAGCCTTCAATACTGGATGTCTTGTGCTACCTATCTGCACAGTGGCAATTAAATTAGAAATACTTTATGCTCTTCTGGGATATGTGAAACCTCTTAAGGCTAAATTAATATTCTTGTTCCTCCTTCCCTCCCCCATAGCAGCAGAAAGCAGGAGCATTTTAAAGAAGTGCTCTTCAGAAAGCAGTACAGGCTTCATTGTACAGGTAAATTTTTCAGAGAAGTACTCTGCCAAACTGCAACTTCTACCCGTTTTTTCAGAAGAATTCACAGTAGAAAATGAGGGACAATTTTTCTGCTGTATTACATGTCACCTTGTTCCTACAGCTAGATTAATTTAACCTCTGAAAAGAAAGCTTAGTATTTCTTCTCTGACAGTTATTCATATTCTTCACAGGTATGTACATGTCCAGTTCTTTATGAAACACGTATATTGCTGATTACCCACTATCCTTTCTGACTTCAGCCCCAGACTGTGATTTGAGTCTGTAACAAGTGATCATTAGTATGTACTAACAACACATCTTGAATCCTACTTTAGACAACCTCCTATTAGGCTGACTGCATTAAGATAAGATTCATCTGAAATCAAGGAGGAAAGGCATAACTCAGAGTCAAAAGCCATGGAGAAGAAAAATTGGATTAAAAAAATGTGAGTATGCTGAAGAGATGGAAGGCTCACAGAAGGATGTAATCTTTGAGAGTTATGCAAATGAAACATAGTTTCAGCATTAGTGCTGAATGTCCAGTTGTTACAGATGCTGTCAATAGTTCGATACCATATATTCAACAAAACATGCAAATCTTAAAAGTCCACAAAATGATCCTAATCTACTAAACACAAATTGCTTGTTTCTAAATAGAAGAAAATGAATCATCTCAGGTGTGGTTTTAGGATAACGACATAAAGACCACTGATCTTCCCTCAAGCTGGAGAATATGTACCCCCAATGAAATTCTCAGTTACTACCTCCTTCGCATTCACGATAAATTAGCTGAAGCATCTAAAATGATCTAAAATACAGACAAGAAACAAGGAAAAACTGTAAGAGATAAAAAGAAAGTTAACTATCCAGAAAGAAAAATGGTATTGGCTGAACAAAGAAATTGGAAATACTGGAAATCTAATAAGTCTGAATAATGTGACTGCAGTATAAATGAAAATGTCACACATTAAATGCCTCAAACTACATTGAATAAAGAAAAAAAATAAAAAAAGCATCAATATAGACTACAGAATGGGGATGGTTAATCTTGTATATATGATACAAACAAATCAAAAAAAGCAGAGCTAAAAAAACAGCAGTCCTGTAAAAACCGATACAGCTTTAATAGTGATTTTACAGAGGCCTATTTGGGTAAAAGAGCAAGACAAAAATCTAGTACAACTTTTGTAAATATATCCAGTAACACTAGAGAACAGAGACATACTGTTTTCTCTTGATAAAACATATATAAAATTTCAGTTGAGATATACTTACAGATCCATGCATATGAATATGAAATGATGCACATCACATGGGTTAAAAGAGGAGTTCTGAAAGAGCTACCTTTGTACAGATTGCTAAATGATGGACAAGGGGAATACAATTACAGCTTGATGAAAAAAACTGAGGGTTAATAAAACCAATTTTGGTTGACTTGAACCTATCCATAAATTTAAGATTAATTTGTTCTAAATGAACAGCTAAGGTGAAGGTGCATTTCAACCTTCTTCCCCATTTCATTTAGTGAATTACTGGCCAAGACTCTCTAGCAGTACAGACAATGCAAATTCAGCTCCCTTCTCTGTCTAACAGGACCTGAAATCATACCTCCTATTCTCTGCAGTGTATTTTAACTGCTCCCTTAGAAAAGATACTCTAGAGAGAGGAGATCTCCAGTCTTTCCTTTGGACCACAACTTCCACTGCACAAAGATGAGTAAAATTATTGAAAGTGAACTGGAACTCCAGATGAGGCACTTAATTCCCACACCAGTGATTAGTTCGTTCATTCACATATCCACAAAATACTGTGATACTCAAAGTAATGGAAAATGCAATGAGTAAGTACAGATGGCACCTGTCACTGTCCCTTCTTGATTCATGGGAAAAGTGCTTTGTTTCCTCCAATTATTTTTTATTACAAACTTTAAAAAGTAATCTTTTCTGCTGGGAGAAGAATAAACTATATTTATTCATAATTCATTTTTATTAAGTTTTCAGGAAAATCAAATCTATTTTTCAGCAATCATCTTTTGAAGAATCTAATGACTGCAAAAGGAATATAACCTCCCAATTTATCTATTTTATTTCAATGACTCTGTAGACCACAGAATATAAATGATCTCCCTAAAGTGGGCAATAATAAAAATTGAACCTCTCTATTTGAACCTTCAGTGCATCTTCCCTCACAGTTCTTGTCTGTTTTATTCTAGCAAAACCACACACATTTTCTGAGTAGTCCTTCTAAATATAACCTACATACATAAAACATACTAAATATACTTTTTGAAGACCTTCTTTCTCTGTACTAATTGCTATGTATCAGCCCTGATTGGATTTTGCAAGATGTCCACCTTTTCTCGCATACAGATATTTTTAAATCTGGCCCCAAGGACCTTCGTGAAGAAAAAAAACCCCACCAAACCCAAAACCAAAACCCCACGATATAATACTTCAGAAGTGTGTCCTTCAGAATATTTCAAAACATGCTTGTAAAGACTTCACTAAGCATGTAAACTATGCAAACCCACCCTATTCCAATTTATGAAGTGATAATGGATTAAAAGGGGATCAGGTATTTAATAGCAGCAAAAATAACTGATCTCGTTTCCAGGAACTCAAGATTTTCTGCATATGCAAGAATGCTTCCAATTGAAATAATTCAGCTAAGTACAGAAAATATATGTAAATTACCTCACTTTGAAAAAATAATGAGGAAAAAACCCACAAGCACTCTCAATTTCAATAACAGCAGCCCTCTAGAAAAAAGGAGAGTGGAGAAACATAAGCTTCAGAATGCAGTACTGGGTAGAATCACAAATAAACTCACAAATGATAATGGTCTAGGTTGCATCTAACGGGACAAATGCAAATTGATGAAAAAAAACAGAAACAAGAAATCCTCAAACCCTAAAAATCAATACTGGGGACTGATTTTTGACAGACAAAGATGAGGAGGCAAAAAGGAATTATTGGCGAGTTATGCACCATTAGTTGCAAATCTGGGTGAAATAACCCTTTGTGTTTGCTTCTAAAAATGTCAACCTGGATGCTATTTTCAAGGAACTCAGTCTGATATTAAAAGACATGTCATAACTTTGAGGATCCAGGCTCCAGAGTCCCAGAAATCTGTTTATATAGCTCATAATGTAATTACAGCTGCCTTAAGACAGATGAGGCAGAAGGCAGGGATATATTGAAAACTAATTGAAAAATGCAGTTGTCCAGAAGCACTTGTGGGGAAGAGGTCTCTGAAAAGCTGCTCAAAGCTTCAGAGTTTGAAGTGAAATTTTTGATGTTGTCACTCTCAATCTATTGAAGAGCTGACAGACAATCAAACCCGTCTGGCTGGCTGGCAGCTCATTTTGCTGGCAGGTGGCAAACAATTAGACACACCAATTTGTGCCTCCTGATGACATTAAAGCATGAAACTAAGTTGTATGCAGGGCCTAGTGATTTGTGTGAAAGCATTTCAAAAATAATACTCTTTGCCGTGGCAACTCATTTCAGACTGCCACCTCCCATTATGGCTTTGAGGGGTGAAGACGACAGACTTGAGTTACGTGTGGTGCAAGGCCGCTTCTGTTCAATCCGTCATCAGCGCCCCCGGAGACCTCAATCCCCTCCTTTCATCAATATCACCTCATCATTTACATTCAATAGTACTTGAACTGCTGCATACATTAACAGCACACCAAGTCCTACTTGATAAAACATGTTGGCCACATTTTCTACTTTTATGTTTCATTTCTGGCAGCACAAATACTACAGAAATATACATGATAGCCTATCACATAATGACTTTTCCAAGGGTATTAGCAATGCAAAATTAAAAGAATACACAGAACAAAACAGAGCACATTAAATGATAAAATAAAATTCTTAACTTCAATTCTATTTACAGGAGTTTGTTTTATATGGTATTTACCTACATGTAAGATCAGTGATTACAGTTAGAGAAATATCTTTAAACCAAAGAAGATGTCAATATTAACTTTCTATTAATTACCTCACTTCTTCAAGGGACTCAGCCATCCAAATACCAAAATAAAAGAAAAGTCTAGACTCACAAGGACTAAGAATATAATTTGATTAAGGTGAAAAATACACTTCTCCAACCTAGATTTGCTTACAAATATGGAATCACTGTATATATTTTATAAAAAACTGAAACAAATAAAACCTGACAAAACAATACACCCTATTGCTCAAGATTCTCTAGACAGAATAAACATAACCAATAGCTGCATTGCTCAGTGAAGAACCAAAAGCTCAATCACTCCAGCAACAGAAGCTACTACAGAAATATGCTCCACAGGGATAGCATTAGCCTTTAGAAAATATGCAGTGTATGTTATTTATTATTTTATATCAGTGAACACAGTTATATTTACATGAACAAGAAAAAGAACTGCAATTTTTTTTCAGTTTTTCAATGATAATTGGGATACTAGCAGCAATGCAAATTGTTAACAAACCACCACAAGCTAAAATTCGTGTTGTTTTCTCAATATTTTAATTAATTCTAATATTATTAAAAAATAATATTCAAACTTTTTTTGTCTTAACCTTTGTTTCATCCCCTATGAAAAGCTATTGGGTCAGGATTGCAAACTGGTCTTCCTTTGTAGTCTGAAAAAGAAAAGCAACACCAACACCCATCTTTTGCCTTATGGTCAAGAAAGTACTTTAAAATATGAGCAAACTGCATATAGAAATATTTGCCTGAACAATGGTCACTATTCAGTAATGCTGCCATGAGGTGCAGCCAGACAGTTGAGATAAAGTGGAGTAAAGATATCAGTATTTTTATCACAATGCCCACAGTTTTAATACCATTCATTTAGTTGGTGGAAAGAATTTAGCACTTCCTGATCTTCTGCCTGAATCTGCCAATTTTTCCTTCCTAATTGTTTACTATATTAAAAAGCATGATCTACATTACTCTCCAGTGGAATTATATATTTAAGAGAAACACAATACCCCAATAAAATTAATGTAAAGGAGCCTTCTTTTGCCTAAACTTCAACAATTATCAGTTGTTTTGCTGAAGAAGTAAACAAAGCCAAGGGATGAAAAGGTGCAACATATGCTACTAAGACACAAACACAGGTGTACGCTTTGTACAGGAAATCATGGAATCACAACTTGGTCAGCAGGGTAATAGGACCGGGGGGAAAAAGTATCACTATACCTTGTAGAACGTAAGCAACTTTTAAGTATAAAATGCCTATCAAAATCTACCAACCCTAGTCATGAATCACTTCTCAAGTAATTCCATAACTCTGTATTAGCAAGTACTAATAATGATGTTCAAAATGTACAAGCAGTCACATCATTGCAAGAAGAATCTAATCGAAGTGCTCACACTAAATACAGATTATGGACAACCTGATGCAGCCCTTTAAAGTTTTTATTGCTTTCTTACAGAGCTGTAACTTCGAAATGCGGAATAAAACTCATCTCTTCAATTACCTTGATGTCAAGTTCCTTCTAACGATGACAAAGGCATCTCATGAGGTGGTATGCTCCATTTTAATTTAGGTGTCTAATGTTTTGTAAATTAAAAACAATCCTCTGAATGAAGTAGTTTTCTTAATTGAAGCAGTTATACATTTTGCTGAATAGGTTTAACTACAGTAACCTTTTGGTGGTTGCAGTTAGCTGTGTTAAATATACACACAGCACAAATTTTTGTACTCCTTAATGTACAAGCATGCATTCTTGAATATAATGGTTCCTCACAGAGAAAAAGGAAAAAATCCTAACTATATAGGAAAAAAAGTATTTTTCACTTCACATTGAAATCACTCTAAAATAAAAATATGCACTCTGATGAACAGAAACCAGTCTATTAATGAAACACTTGCTAAATGAGCTTTCTCTGATACGGTCTTAAGAACTAAAGTATTATTAGAAAGGGTCATATTCATTACTTCTAATGCATATTTCTCTTTTCCTACCTCGATTCAGTCTTCTTTTTTACAACACATGCTATATGACTGTTTATATAATTTTTTCAGAAAAGCAGCCTCAATACTAATACACAGACTAAAAAGCATCAGCTTTTCTATGGAATTTGAAATGAAAAAAGTCTTTTAGTCTGAAATTCTGATGTATCTTCTTGTGCTTACAGTGCACTCAAAGCATTCCTTCCATATTGTTTTTCTTAAGACTTTAATGAAGACATTTCTCACATTTTTGCAGGTTTTCTGTAAGTGCAGATGGATTTTTCTCATAAATCACAACAGCCATTTTCTTGTTTTATTTTTTAATTCCCCCAGAATTTTAATTCTTGTACCTGCATAATTGACTAATGTATTTCTACAAATTTGCTTAAAAACTTGAGACATGCTTTACCATATATTTAAGTTTTGATTCCATCTTTTGACCTTTTAAAAAAGATTTTTACGAAGAAACTGCAGGGATCTTGTCATACAGGAAAACATAACCACAGCATCACTCACAACATTAGTTCTTTGCACAGGTTAAGACTGAACCCAAAATGGATCAGGTTACCCTTTTTCTGGAAGGATGTTATTAATTGCACATTTCACCACAACTTCTACGTTCAGGATAACTGAGATGGACAATTAAAGAAAAGTATATTCATTAGAAGATGGGAAGCTACAGACTAAAAAGAAAACCAAAGAACTCTCTGTGGAAATGTTTAGCACTTTATTTTTAAACACTAACTTTTGAGCACACTTGTTGTTTAAAGACCTAAAACAAAACTGGTTTCTACCATGACCATTCAAACAATTTGCCATGCTCAAAACATTTCAGTACCAGAAAACAGTGCAATGATGGATCCAATTAAGATTTAAGCCTTTGAAAGAATATTTGATTGAATTTCTGCAGTCTGTTCTATATCAGCAGATATTAGCCCTCCTCCTCACTAAAATGCTTTTAACTAAAATGTTTTAAAGGAAAAAAAGATTTTATTGCAAAAATATTTCTTTACAACAGGCTTGTTTTCCAAGTACCTCTTAGAGTTTTATTCACTGTTGACAGAGAAAAACAAGGTGAATTACTTTTCTCTATACTATATAGTCCACTTTGGTAACACAGTAAAGGAGAAGTAATGCAGCTGGTTTTTAACAGTCTAACACAAACCAACAGAATAACCATGTTAAAAAAAAATCTTTCAAACTTCTGAATTATATCAATATAAAATAATGAATCCAGCCATATACCTGTCAAATGAGTGAAACTGCATGGGAAGAATAGCCTGAGCTTCTCTCTTCAGTGCAGGATCTGGGTAAGGGATCGGATCTGGACCACATTCTGCAATTTCAACAGGGGCTGCCACAAGACTTTTCAGTATTTCCTTGACATTGATGCCTTTACTTTGGCTGATACTGGATATTGATGATGCAGGCTTCAACATTTCACTGGGGCTTTCTGTTAAGCTCTCCTGAGATTTCTTCACTTCTGAAGACAAAGTAGACAACAGCTCACTCATAGCGTCAGGGCCTGTGCTGGTCTCCAAGTCTGTTCCATTTAAAATGCTGGGCATCTGTTCATCTCCAATTCCAGAATCCGTATGAGGAATAGAACTTTCCAACTGAATATCTTCAGCTGGTGTCGGTGTTTCTTTATCTTTGATATTTTCAGGAAATACAGTTGGTGTCTCTGCAGTAAAATAGAGATTATGAACAATATTTATAATTAAGTTTGTGGTTGTTTTTTTTTTTTTCTAAAAATATGATCATAAGGTTTTACAAGATGGAAATGTGTTAGAAAGTCCATATATCTTAGTAGATTAGACCTTAAAAACTCATTTTACTTACAAAACATTTTTATTTTCACAACTGTTTGGCTTCGAAGAGGAAGCCCAAAGTTGCATTATGCAAGCTCAGTGACGTTTAGAAATTACAGCCCACTACTAACACACTAATCAAATAGCAAAATGCCACCAGCAAAAACAACATTAAAAATCATAACCTATTGACTGCATATCTGTATGATCTGTGAGACTACTGAAGAGAAAACTGCAATCACTTATGCTTTAGGATTACTATAAAATTAAGAGGGTTTGTTGCTGCCAGCAATTATTAAGCTTGTATTCAAAAGAAAAGTTACTAGACCTTTTGTTTGCTTTGTCTTTGTTTAAAATATGCATTATACACATTTTTACACAGATCTCATTATATTGAAAACAAATGCATTCATACATGAATGATAAAAAGAAGTATTCTTGTTGATTCTTTAGATAACTCCCCATTCCTCACAAAACGTAAAATTCTCTAATTCTTTCAGGCAACTGTTAAGAACAAAATAAGCACAGCTTTATAGAGACAGACAAGTGAAATCTGTTGAGTTTGGAACATTTCCAGATAGAAATGGACTCTACAACATCTTGTAACCGAGAAAAGTGTACCTCTATCAATTACGTTGGCGAAACAGACACAAGACCCATTCAATAAGAATAATTTGCTATGCTCAGTGAAAAGTTAGAGTTGTGAATAAACTCCATATTCATCTTTTTGGCTATACGTTTTTAAAGCAACAGACTAGCTATTTTTAATGACAAAAAGCTTGCACTCAAGCTGATTTTCAAATTAATTTTCAAACTACCTTACTTTCATTGGATCACCTTTCTTGATTATAAAATTTAGCTATCCTGTATATGAAACAGGTACAGTTTTGGGGTGGTTTTTTTTTGGATGGTGCTGTTACAGCAGTTTAGGTATTATGGAAAATATTTTACAACATCCTTAGATGAAGCCCTGCCCTTCTAACTATTACAAATTTATAACTGATCATTTAATACAATCAGGTGTAAAATATCTACATATTTACTACATGGACTTAACTGTGTGTATGCATGCACACATAAAAAATTCTATATGAGATTATTTCTGTGTTTGAATTATTTGTAGTGTAAACCTCTTTGTGCGTAAGTATTAACAAACTGACATTGATAAAATAGAAGAAGCTTTTAAAAATACAAAGAAGAATTATAAGGAGCATTGCTTTCTTCTTTTAACAGCCATAGACACTGAAGCCACTTCCCTCTTCTCTTTCTCCTAAGTGCTTTAAACACATCTTATCAAATAGATATGAGCCTTGCTTTGTGAAGCAGGAAGTAGAAACTGGATTTATGAGCTGCATAAGATGCATTTAGCATCTGCTGGGTCAGGAAACAAAAAAAAACCTTATCTAGTTAGTACTGCCTATATTTGGCACAGAGGGACATCTGATCCACAGCATGATCCTAATGATTTTTATGCTTATTTGTCTCTTTAAACTTCATCCATACAAAGACAGCACTTCTCTGCTGCAGGGAAGAGTAGGACTAGACTGTCAGTCAAGCACCCTTTGTAATGTACAGTAAGTAAAACAGCATAACACCCTGCTATTATGTAAATGAGAATAAGGCACTGAAAAAAGAACATGGTCTACTACATGGTGAAGTTAGAGTACGCCTACCCTCAATTTTCATTAGGGTCAACAATGCTGAACAGAAAGATACAGACAGGAAAGGTACCAGAAGTGCAGTTGTGGAAATTCAAATACCCATTCAAATTAAATGCATTAAAATCATGAGAATGAACGGACTCCAAGTCAATTTTGAAACAGTCTGTGAAATTACTGGTGCAATAGCAAGCACTTTTGCCAAACAGGTATGTGGAGATAGCAACATACAACTGGAGAAAACCACACATGGTTTCCCTTTTTAAGAAAAGACGAAAAAATGATCTGAACAACTGCAAACCTTCAACAGTAAGAAAGATTCAGTATTTATTTTGGAGTAAAGATAGTAATGGAATGGAACCAGCTAGACTACAATATGGTTTTCTAAAAGAGCTTTAAAAATATTTATTGCTCAAAAAAAAAAATGAGGAGGATGTGGAAATTAATAGAATGTGGGAAAAGAAACTGACTAAGAAGGAGCCAACAAATAGTTTCAAAAGAAAAAAAAAACCACTGACAGAAAAACTAGCACAGAAATTATCTCATTAGAAATTGTAATAAAAAATTGAGGTTAAAAAGTAAAAACATTCCAGTGAGATTTCCTGATGACAAAGTCACAAGGTACATCTGACAGCCACAGAATATTGTTTATAAGAAGGCATTACAAAAGAAATGCAAACTACATGTAATAGTGAAAAGCTATGCATCCAGTGTCCCATTATAACTGGAATTCATCAACTGGAAATGACTGAAGAGAAAAACCTGGATACAACAGCCACTGGGTAACAATTCAGTTACCAATACAATACTGACATGGAAAAAGCAAACATGCATGATTTCAAACTTTTCAAAATAAATAGTTTCTTCAACACTTAAGTATTAATGGCATTAGAGCAGGCTGTGGTAGAGTTCATTATGGAATACCATGTATCTTGTTATATTTGAGAAAGATGGAAGTGCCATTATGGAGATCCACAGTGATCTACTGCTGCAGAAAAAAAAGAGTTTGCTGGTATAGTTTGGCTAAACTAATACTGAGAAGGTGCACAACAGCTTTTCTACATGTATTTTCAGGATGCAAACACACAGAAAAAGAAAATGAAAAAAAATTACACTGAATGGAAGAGTTGGCATGAGAAAAACTGAGTGCAAACTCACCGGGAGTAAATTTGTGAAGTCACTGGGAATAAATTTGTGAAGTGACAGCTATCAATATTGACTTAAAATTCTGGAATAGCTTTCCAGTCAGAGTAGCAGGTTCAAAAAACAGAACCAATTTCAAGACACTGTAAACAGGACTGTACTTAATTACTCAGCAGGTGCCTTGTAATCCTTTGTTCCCAAACGAAATAAAATGTCTAGGTGATTGCACCATCTGAAGCTAAAAATGGAAGGAAAATTAAATCTGTAGATATAAAATTTAGATATGACATGCTATATAATGCACAACAGTAATTAAAAATGTATAGGGAAAAAATATCAAGTCATTCTATATACAGTTAAGTTTATGTACACTTGATTTCCACAGAAATCAGATTTGTATCTTTACTTTTTCTTACTGTGCCTCCAGTACCTAATATGAATATGCTGCACTATGTCAGTTAAGCTTAATCTGATTTATGACTATGAACAATCTGTAAAAACCACCTAAATCCAATGCATTAACTCTCATTTTTAAAATATCAAGCAAACTAAATGAATATGTATTTTAAAGGTCTGATTTATTTTTTGTAAATCAAAGGAAAATAAACTCAGAATAGATAAAACTGCTTAATAACTGCTACTAAATAACAGTAGCAATTTAGTATTTGTCAAATTAAGATAAATGTCTGAAAAGATGCATTACAAGACCTTCTGCATCAGTATAGTATTACTTTATGCAAGTTATAAACATATCATGGGTCATGAAACCCAACCAATTTTAAACTACATTGCTACATTGCACAGCCATAAGTTTAATTCGGTGTTAATTTTTACTGTGTCACAGCACTTCTGTTGCCTTCAGAATTCAGGAATAAAGAATACTGCTTCATTAATTTACTTAGAAAAACCTTAAACTGGTAACACATATGCGTTTACAAAAATCCTAAATACTCAGAACTTAGCAAAACAATAAACATGAACAGAAGCAAAAATGTAACTGACTGCATTTGCCTAAGTTATAACACTGTGACAGTAAGCCCGTAAATTTTCAGCAAAACTCATCAGTTTTTTACAGCACAAGGCTGTGTCAGTAGACAAAGCACAAACATTACTAGATCTAGTGATCTTAACCCTGTCAGAAATAGGCAGTTGGAAGCCAGATGCCTCCTTCTTACTGTTTTTCATTGTAACTAATGAGTTCATCTACTACATTATAGGAAAAATATGGGCTTAAGTTAACTAAATGACATATTGTATATCTGGTGACCTCATCCGTCATGCTCTTTCCCTAAAATATCTTGTTTGCTTGTGATTTATGAAGTGTGTTGTAATTGTTTTAACCTACCGAGTTACCTAAACATCTCTTGCACTGCTTCCATATGCCTAAAAAATACACACACACCCATGTTTATTAATCTAATAATCTAAAAATGAGATATTTCATATCTGTGGAAACAACATGCAATTTTTGCCATTTTAAAAAATGGCAACACAAAATATTCAGCTTTTAGTCTTTATTTACTTTAAAAAAGGAAAAACTGTGTGCATAATCCTGTGGACATTTTTATTATTATTTTTAATTACATCTCCCTATTAAAAATCAACTGAAAATTTTCAAAAGTAAAAAAGTATGAAAATTATAATTAACTGCTTACAATAAGGCTGAAAATTTATTCAAAAGTCATTCTATCCCAAATCAATGTAAAACTGCTGCTGCAAACAATATAGCACCATTTGGCAATGAACG
The DNA here is from genome assembly GCA_025447955.1 of Psilopsiagon aurifrons. Taxonomy (NCBI): domain Eukaryota; kingdom Metazoa; phylum Chordata; class Aves; order Psittaciformes; family Psittacidae; genus Psilopsiagon; species Psilopsiagon aurifrons. The sequence goes on from JAOEHY010044437.1 coordinate 22,161, forward strand.
GTTTGGGGCATTCTTGATATAGGAGTTGCTGCCACCTTTCAGTCTGCATGTCATCCCTGGAAGTGTTCAGGGTGGTTTGAAGAACATGATCTTTAAGGTCCCTTTCAGTACAAAAACGTTCTGTGATTCTATGATTCTACATGCACTGGAAAATTTATGAGTTGTTTCCTGTATAGCTGTCTTGAGGCATTGATAATAACCTTACTAGCTGCCTTTTATATACTCCTTTGTTTTTCAAGGACAGGACACTGTAAGTTGAAAATGCTTTCAATCCATCCAGGCAGAGACAGTATAGTTTCCTCCACAGGTGGCAGAGTCAATTAATCAGTTCCTAAGCTCCGGGCTATAAAGTGAAAAAACTCTTCCTAATAACATCAATCTACTAGTTATTGTATATGAGAAGCAGCATGATTAAAACTGAGATGAGAAACAAAGTTATGGGGACAAAATCAGAGTAATAACAGTCTGATTTGCAAGTACATTGAACAGAGTAACCAAGAGTAGAGTTGTAATGGAAATGTCCTCAGAGGCCGAGGCACAACAGTGGGAAGAATCACTGCAAAAGAAACATTAAGATGCCAAGCTGCTCTGTATCCACTCAGGACCTTCTGTCCTGTTGGCATTTCTATTTCTATGTGAAAGTTATAAAAACACCAGTGCAAAAATTCCCTGTATAGTGATCCTGGCCATGGCTCATCATGTACACTCATTTTGGCAGCCTGGCCAGTATTACTCTTCTTACGATAACTATGCATTAATAGGCAAAATTGAGCTCCACTGATGGAGTTCATGGGATTCCGTTATTGCTTTGGCAAGGCTATCTGAGCCACACTGACTTTTATTTTGCAGAACTCATTTGGTGTTCTAAATTTTTTTAAGCAAGTTTTCTTGTTAATTGAATTTTAAAAAAAACCCAAACAAACCTCAAAAAACACAGACAAAAAAAAAAAAAAAAAGCGCAACCCAAACAAACAAGCAAAAAGAGCCTGGTTTAGGGTTACTATTTGTCATTTTTGCTTTCTTCTTGAAAAACATTTGATAAATGCAGCCTGCATTTAGCCTGCATCTGTTATTCAGCCAGACCATTTATCCAGGTTCCTGAAAGTCCTGACAGACTAAAAACTGGCCCTTCTGCAAGGGTAGCAATGCAGCAGCATGGATTCAGCTGTTGGTCTAACAGTAATTTTGCACATGAAGAGATGGAAGTAGAGAGCATGCCACGGCAGCATCTGGCTGGGAAGAACAAAAGCCACAAGCAGGGATACCCCAGGGCTCTGACATGAATGGCTAAGGGCCTGAGGAACAGAGCTGAAAACTGGGGGCCTGTGGAAGGTCAGATATGAAAGACTCTTGGGTGGGTTGGCAACTGGAAGGGAGCAGTCTTGAGAGAGATTTAAGACAGAGGGCTGGGAATTTCCTTTTAATCGGAGTGGATTTGTGAGGAGAAAGGATGTAGCTCCAGACCAGGAAAAACAGAGGCTCTGAAATGGAAGAAAAAGGAGCAGGAGAGACATAGGGTGGGGAAATCATGGCTGGGAAGTGATTGCAGAGAGCCCTTTTTACAGCTGGACACCTGTAAGTGCATGTCTTCTCTTTTTGTTCGCTATAAATTGTTTCTGTTTGCTCAAATTCCTCAAAAGTCTTATGTGTTTCTATCCCAGCAACCACTCCTGAACTCAGGTGGGCACACAGGGCAGCTCCTTCTACCTTGACCAAAGAAAGAATATTAAAAAGAGCACTCATGATAAACATAACTCCTGATTTGTTTGGGCAATGTCTTAGCTCTTCCTTACTAATCAAATCTCCTTCACCCAGTGCTTGACAGATATCTAACATCAGTCGGATTGACTTCCAGGTTGGCAAACAAAATATCAGTAGTCTTAAAAGAAAGCATTAATAAGGCACTAACAACAAAGACTTAAAAAAAAAAAAATTAAGAAAACAATAAGTTGTATTAAATGAATGTAAAATTTAGAGTATAAAACCAGCCGTTTACATTTGCAAACCCAAACAACAAATAACAAACAACATATTAGTATTTTTTCTGGGTGAATTTCCCTAGTTTTTGCCAGTTTCTATTTTTATTTTTTATTTTTGTTTTGTGTAAATTCAAAAACACATAATGAAAATATAGATCAGCTAGCAGTTATCTGTGATACTGCCTGTATTTCTGACCCATGCTGAGAAAGGTGATGGTTTTGTGATTAGACATTTCTTGCAAAAGAAATTAAAAGAATTCTGGCACTTAGGTTACAGCATCCAGCAAAAGTTGACAGTGAAGCACAGAGTATGTTCCATGTATATGATAAAACTTATACTAAAAATGCTTTATATTAAGCACTACTTTGAAAAATCAGAAGTTTTAAAACATCTGTTATTTGCACAAATGAAAATAAGTATTGATGTTACATAAAAAAACCTCACAACCTTTTACAACTGTTTCATGCTTACATCATGATTGATCAATTAAAAATGAAATATATGTGCGAACCTTTCTGCTAACACCTTTAGTAGTTGATGAAAGGCAATATTAAATCAAGACGTATTTATTTCTATCTCATTCAAATGCACGTCCTATCAAAGGCAGCTGGAATAAGCAGCATATATTTCATCAGGAAAGCAGAAGGCAGAAATTCAGTAGAATCTAAATTTTGATTCTCATGAACATCATCCATGTCCCTTACATTTCCCTCAGCTTCTTGGAAAACACACGTATAACTACATTTTGGGGAAGATTAAGCCATGAATTTTGTCAGAACTTTGTGGCAGCAAAGGACATTTTGTCAGGCAACAGAAATTGATCCTTTAGTCCACTTTGCATACCTAGACCGCTATCCTTACGCAAAATACTAGGTTAAAAATGGGCTGGAAAACTTTTTGCTACGACATTAGGAATACAAACAGTAGTGTAGCAATACACGATATCCAGAGTACTGCATGCCTATGACATCAGAAAAACTTGATGCTTTACTTGTCTTCAAAGGAAAAGCTGTTTCTGCAACTTTTTAATATAGTTTGCTCTGTCAAGGAAAAAAATCAATAGCTTCCAGTCCATCCACAGCACATACGTTTAAGAAAACTGGTCATTTACAGTGCTTTGGGAAATATACAGACAGTGATAGCAAGGGAGTTGAAAAGCCAATCCAGTTTTGATTAAATGTTGTGATAAGCTATGTACTGATTTTCCTTGCACAACATGTTATCAGCTGAATTGCACTGCTGCAATGCTTTAATTTCCGAAACAGTCTTGGATAATGATAAGTGAAAACATCAATTTTCAGTAATGGAAATATCTTTCCATCAATTGTGTTCTCAATAATTCACATGCTGACAGCTGAGTGTAAAAAAAGAGTTTATTCACACTTTTGCACTGCTGAAAATGTGGAAGCACTGTTGAAAGAAACACTTAGTTCAATAAATCTTGAAGGTAAGCAAAGATAGTTTCAATAATGACCAGAACTGAGAAAATTCATGTTAGATGATCCAGACCACGACAGCTAAAACTACTTCAAAATTGTGGCTGTAATTTCAAGAGATTACATGGTTTTACATGATAAGGCTGATTAGCAGCTATTATAGAATCATAGAATCCTAGAAAGTTAGGGCTGGACAGGACCTGAACATCATCTAGGTCCCAAAACCACACCATGGGAAGGGACACCTCACAAGACGTGAGATTTGTCCAAGGCTCTGTTCAATCGGGTCTCGAACACTGCCAGGGAAAGAGCTTTCACCACTTCTTTCGGCATACCTGTTGAAGTGCGCACCACCCTCACGGCAAAGAACTTCTTCCTTATATCTAACCTGAACTTCCGCTTGTCCTACCACTACAGTCCCTGATGAAGAGTGCCTCTCCAGCATCCCCATAGGCCCCCTCCAGATACTGGAAGGCTGCTGTGAGGTCTCAATACAGTCTTTACTTACCCAGGCTGAAGAGCCCCAAGTCTCTCAGCCTATCTACATACAAGAAGTGCTCCAGTCCCGTGATCACTCTCGTGGCCCTCCTCTGGACTTGCTCCAAAAGTTCCATGTCCTTTTTATGTTGATGACACCAGAACTGCAAACAGTACTCCAAGTGGGGTCTCACGAGAGCAGAGTGGAAAAGCAGGATAACCTCCCTTAACATTCAGATACAGCCCAGGATATGGTTGGCTTTCTGGGCTGCAAGAGCGCACACTGAAGCCAGTGCATGCTCAGTTTCTCATCAACCAACACCCCCAAGTGCTTCTCCGCAGGGCTGCTCTGAATCTCTTCTCTGCCCAACCTGTAGCTGTGCCTGGGATTGCTCCAACCCAGGTCAAAGACCTTGCACTTGACATGGTTAAACTTCATGAGGTTGGCATCAGCCCACCTCACAAGTGTGTCAAGGTCCCTCTGGATGGAATTCCTTCCCTCCAGCTTATCAACTGATCCACACAGTTTGGTGTCATTGGAAAAATTGCTGAGGGTGTGCTCAATCCCACTGCCAATGTCACTGACAAAGATGTTGAACAAGACCAGGCCCAATACTGACCCCTGAGGCTGGTATCCACTTGCTACGCCACCTGTTAACAGTCTCCAGTTAGGAATTGAGCTGTTGACCGCAACCCTTTGTGTGAGGCCATCCAGCCAGTTCTTTATCCACAGAGTGGTCCACCCAACAAACTGATGACTCTCCAACTTAAAGACAGGGGTCACGTGGGACAGCGTCAAACACTTGGCACAAGTCCAGGTAGATGTCATCAGCTGCTCTACCCCTGTCCATCAGTTCCGTAGCCCCATCATAGGAGGCCACCAAATTGGTCAGGCAGGATTTCCCCTTA
>JAOEHY010044439.1:0-41845 GCA_025447955.1 Psilopsiagon aurifrons
TTACTAAACTGTTCTTATCTCAACCTGTGGGAGTTGCATTCTTTTGATTCTCCATGTAGCAAACTGCGTGGCTGATTAATGGCTTAAACCATGACACTAATATAAAATCTATTTTGTACTTTGGGTCTTTGCGTATCATTTAATTAATACATTACAGCATATTGTGTTTTTCCACCAAGGCATTATAGCATACCTGTATGTACAGTGTACTATCCATTTAACATACCTTGCTCACAATAAGTACCAGTTGTTCCAAGAGGACAGTGACATGTGTAGCCGTTAGGCAGCGGCATACAAGTACCACCTTGCTTACACAGATGTGGAGGAATGTGCTCAGGTTCACACACTGACACTGTTTCTGTGCAAAATGCACCTTTCCACCCCATGAGGCAGTCGCAGCTACAGTGGTAAGTGAAAGGAAAGAATGCAACATTATTACCAAGAGAATCAACAAGACAGTAGCAATGTAATCAACACTTTCAGGTCTGCGTACCTGTATTTAGTAATCTGAACCAAAATGGTTAAGAGAAAAGTGTGGTAACAAAGTTTCTCATGGTAATTTTAGGTTTATTACATTGTAAAAGAAACATGTACTTAATAGGAAACATTTTATTTTATACCTTAGTATTCCCACTAGCTGCAAACTTAAAATAAGTATGAATTCTATAGAAATTGTTAAGTAAAGAATGCACTTAGCATTGATGTTACTAATGCCCTCCTTACTTAAATGTTTCAAACTAGTTAAAATGAAATATTTCAGATCTGTATTTTGGAACTTAGTGACACTTTATGGTAAACAGAATTATTCCCTTGAATAAGAGCACTTACAGATTTTTCCCTGGAAGTTTTCTCTCTCAGAGCTAAGAATGAGAACTTGTATATCTTGGTTGATGCTTAGGCCATTTCTTGTTGTATATGTGCAAAATCTTGAATTTTTCTTCAAACTCACTGCACTACATTAATCAGCTCACTGTTTCTGGGCAAAGCTTAATGAAGAGTCTGTGAAACTCGGCTGTTTTACTGAACCTTCAGATAAGACAACAACATGTAAACAAAACACAGCCAACAGCCTTTCAGAGTGATAAATGCATTTGGAATGAAGGGGAAAAGAGGACAGGACCTTGCAAAAGCAAAAGCACCTCAATTCATCAAAGTCAATATCAGAACACTTCCTGTCTTTGCTATAAATGTTCTACTTTGATGCATGAAAGCTGCTGAGAAGGGGAAGTAATTTAACTCCCTGAGTGCTAACAGAAATGTCTGATTCTTGGGCTGGGAAGCAGGGCGTTTGGAGCTGAAGCTGCTGCTGTTGGGCAGCATACAAAAGGGTTCTTCCCCTTTTGTCTTGCTTGTGTCTGTGTATAAATTTCTTCCAATTCTTGTCTTCTAGGACTTAAAAAAAGGTAGGCTTTTAAATGAGTTGGAAATTATTTGTGGAGAGTTGAAAATGTTTGCTGTGGCCTACAGTAGCAAAGTTCTATGAAAGAATGAAATCTCTTTTACTTAACAGTCCTAAGAAAGTTAGGCTGTGATTGGAAAGTTTAGATCCAAGATTTCCTAATCTTTAGCAAGATAAGGGAAGATGTAATCTTTTAAATCCTTTCTGTCATGTGGCCTGCTATTATGGTCTAGTTTTATCTATATTTTTTTGGTTGTCATTGCTTGTTTTTTCAAACCAGGAGAACAGAATGGTTTTCAACATCACTACTGCTTTTACTCTTCAAGATTTAAAGACCCATTTAGAATTATAGAGTATCTCAAATTAGAAGGGACTCATAGGAATTATTGAGTCCAACTTCTTGTTCCTTGCAAGACTAGGATTAAAACTAAATCATATGGCTAAGAGCATCGTCCAGATTTAATTTGAATTTCTTTAGATATAAAAGATGAAATCCTTTCTGAGATCTAGACACCTTACTTAATGTTATGCTAAATGTTGCCTTCCCAGAGATATGTGAGAAGCAACTAATAGAGACCACTGAATGCTCAAGTTTAGGCAATGGGATCCTCGAGTAGGTGCCTGAGCACATGTGCTTATCGATAATGTGGTCCAGCTGAAACAGTCAGGGGAACTGGAGCACTATCAATCCCACAAACCAATATACACATGGCTGTAATGATGAGGTGCTGCGCTCAATTGCCTCAACACAGGTATTCAATGCCATCTGACATGCCACGGTGTATCTGAGGGATCTGCACAAAACCAGCAGATCAGATAGAAGAACTGCAAAAGACTTGTACCCTTCTGGACACCCTATAAAGACTAAAAAATGTATCTCAGGGTCTGTGCCATTAGAATGCCACTGACTGTGTAGGATCTTATGCGTATAGCTCACATGGAGTCCAAAGAGATTGTGACTGGAAGGAAATTAACTATACTTAGACAAAGAGAATAGTGGAAATATGTCCCATTAAATAAGTCAATTTGAATGACAATTTTTAGATAGCAAATTCACTCAAAAACCTTTGTTGAGGTAAGCCACAGTAACCAGAGAAATGCCTTTACCTTTACAAGGTATGCAAGTATGTCCTTGCATTAAAATTTAATTCCCTCCATGCACTGGAAATGGGTTCAAAGTGAAGTAAACCTAATAATGAAACAACAGCAACTAAATGTATGGGGCATACCTCTACCATATAGATGTATGGTTTGATTTCCTAAACTGAAGTGTCTAGTGCTATTTAAAAGCTATAAAGTACAGGAGAATCTACATGAGGTTTAGGGATACGACAGTATCCCTAAGTCCTAAGCTCTTCTGAAGCAGCTGTAATGCTGTTTATCTGTGCTTCCATTTAAAACAAAGCATTACCCCTATAGCAACTGAATCTACAGCATTGCACACTTTCTGGCACATTGGTGGAAGTAAGACATAAAAAGAGCTCAAAGGAGCAGCAAAAAACTCTGGAGAGATTACATTTCAGGAGGAAAAATATTTGAAAACAAATCCAGTTCCCTCAAGGACTCTGCTTTCAAAAGAACACAGATAATTTGAAAACTCAAAGAAGCTCCTTCTGGGAAAATGTGAGATGGTATCAACAGCTACTACTACATTGACAAAACTGATATGTATTCTACATCCACACCTCTTTCTTTGGCAATGTTTCACTTTTTTTGTGAGAGGAAAAAGTGTCCATTACTAGTGCCTGCATGCTTTTATACGTAGTCTGTGAAGACCTAGCTGTCCTGAAACACAAGGAGAGGAATATAATTCAGCAGTAAGTCATGACAAATGAAAAACAAATGAAACCCAGTAGAAAAAAAAATGAACCCCACTATTTAAGAACAATCCATAAACAAATCTGGAATACTAATTATGAAACTATAATGATGAAAAAGAACTTTGTTATCATATCAAGCTTGCAATTTAGCTATGTCAACAGCTGCCACTCTAGCCTGACGCCTTCTTGCCAAATGTTCTCTAGATCTTGCTGGTAGTGGCTCTGTGTGCATTATGATTGGAAAAATGACTTTGCATGGTTGGGAATGTTGTTGAAGCAAGGATTTAGGGTGGATGATGTAGGTGGGTAGATGACAGTCTGCATTTCTGATACCTTTTTTCCCTTGCAGTTTTGGTTTTGTATCTCCTCTATTATCCTCTTATGTGAAAAGGCTGCCATTCTCCTTTCTTGTTCCTCAGAAAGATCAAACATTCTGAATATCAAGGGTTTAACATTTCTGGAAGGATCATGCAAATTGCATTAATTGGGACATAATGTAGTACAACAAATGGAAAGCAATCCCAAATTATATCATTCAAAGCATTTCCTTCATTTCTGTATTTAAAAGACTACAAATACACTTGTGAGGAGAAAGGGGAGGAAACTGTTCACTGCCTTTCAAGGATGAATATTTCAAATTTTAGCACAGCCTTACTAGCTTTGTAGTAGCTTCTGGTTTTGTACAGGTTTTCTTGCAGAGGAAGATTTGTCTAAGGGCAGCAAAACCAGTTACTGTATAACTCTCTCTTCAATACACAGTCAATAGACTGTTTTTAGCTTGACAGGTATGCAAATTTTTTTCTTAGTAGAGCATAGAATGACAGGTCTTTGTTGTTTCGAAGAAGAATCATACAGAGGTTCCATTGTGCAAAGCTTGTTTTTTAATTCTTCCTGTCTTGCTGGCTAAAGTGTTTTCAATCAGTATCTTTGGATGTTTTAAATCAGTACTTTTGTCTTTTTTAAAAAATATGTAAATATATGTAAATAAATGAACATATGAGGAAGCACATGAAGGGAAGCAAGTATAATTAATCTTGGCATATCTTCCATAATCAAAAGTGCTCCTAAGCAAAGGTTTTAAGCTGAGTTACAAAGTGTTTGAAAACAAGCTGTATTACAATGAAAGTGTTAACACGCAACAGCAATTTGGAACTGCAAATGTACTTCATTCTTGTATGCCTTACAGTCTGGACACTATGATCCACCTACGCTTAGTGATGAGGCATGAAAGACCATACACACATCTTCTGGGCCAGCTGTCCTTTCCACCACTTATCCAACAGATCAGCCAGGTGATCAGCTTATTTATTCCTACTAGTACATTTTGTTTTGCTTGAAATCAATTAAGAAGATCTTATATGGGCAGGCTAACAGCAGATCTGGAAAGACAACCATGAGTAAATGCTTGAGTGGCATGAAGAGTGACCAGGAAGGTGCATTTGAGAGTCAGGAAAATATCCACAGAAATCACAACTGGAGGCACAGAGAACTGTGTGTATTAAGGAGTGACTGTGCAGGAGAGAAGGATGCACAGGTGTTAGGTAAGGAATATTCTAAGGATTTAAACTGGCTCAGGACTTTCTGACGTTGGACAGCCAGTGGTTTACTCCAGAAGGGTGTTCTTAGATGAAAACACTATTTTCCAGGAAACAGGACTCACCTATTTTCACTCCATCAACCATGTTTATATTTTAAGGCAGTCAAGATCTTCTCTTTGCTATTTGTTCTCTGCTAGCTAGGCTACTCACTGAGTTTTTAAAAAACATCTTTCTTACCTATCTAGTTCTTACCATGCATTTTGTCATAAGTCTGGATGCCAGTGACTTCAGTGGAGCAGAACCAGTCCATGGAATTTCTTCAGAAAGTTCTCCAGGAAGTGGCAACACATAATTCTAATATTTTAGTTTTGATTTCTTTTAAGTAAGATTAAAATTCTCTGTGTAACTAATGGAACCATTCAGCAGTTTTCCTTATTTCTTTCCCCCTAATAAGGTGATAGGCTCCTGGAGACGTCTGTTACCACGCCACGAAACAACCATAGTTATAAGTCTAGAGATCAGTCCATGTTGTAGTCTAAAAAAATATGTATATACTTACTAAACAGTAGAGCCACTTTCTATGCACTTCCCACCATTTCTGCATTTTATTAAACTGCATGGGGAATCTTTGCATTGTCCAACACTGCGACCAGAATTGGGGTGACCTTCTGGATTTCCTGGTGATTTAAACTCCTGATTCACGCTGGTGCGAACTTGAACATCAAAAATGCAACCTCAAAAGTCAAATGAGAAAATAAATGAAGTTTAAACTAGATACAGGAAGTCAAAAGAAACAAAACAGCAGGACAGTGGACTAAGGAGTGACTAGGTACAATTTGTTGTTTACACATGTTTGCTCTTAGAAGAATGCATCCATATCAGATGAAAGTGGTAGCCCTCTGCCCCGAAAAAGAAAAAAAAAAAACACAACAGAAAAAACAACAACAACAGAAAAAGGGAACAGACATTAGGAAGTCTGTTTAATGTAAAATATGTTAGAATCTAGAGAACACTGACAAATGCAATGAAGGCAGGGAACATGGACATGAATCTCCTTAGGCTGAAAAGGACCCTTTCAAGGAAAGACAGAAATTGCTCTCTTCTTAAGTGAATGCTTCAGCCCCTACTACCTATAGATCACTTCACACATGATCACATTTTGAAGCAGGCATATGCTGCCCCTTTAGACCCCTAATCTCAGAAAATATTTCTAAAGTTTAATGTATACTATTAGGGCAAACGCTTCTAGGGCCTGTTACTTGGTCCTATGGGCAAGTGACCTGGTAGTAGTCATGATTTTATCACCAAACTTTTAGAACAGTATAGCTGCATCCAAGCTACTGATGGGCAACGGTCCCTAGATTATGTTAAACCCCTAAATGCACCAAAGACTTTTTTGGAAAAATGATAGTTGTCACAAATCAAATATTTGTCAGGGGCCGCTGTAAGAATATACTTGCAGAGATGTTTGAATGCAAGTGCCTGAATCTATGTCCTGACATTCTTTTGATTTGGTAATATGTTGGTATTCCAAGTGAAAAGGGGAGCCAAAGCTTCAGAGTGAAGCAGAGGTGCTCCTTACACTCTCCCTCCAGGCAGCTCCTGCTTGGCCTGTGGGCAAAGATTTTGGAGAGTCCTTGCACTTCCTAGAGACTGGTCATGGTGGTTAGATTTATGGGTCTAACCTAATTCTGTAGTATTTTTGAATCATGTTTCCAGATTTACATGCTCGTTTATGTACAGAAAAGCTGAAGATTATGCATATAGTATATCATTTTTGATCAAACACCAAATAACTTTTCAAAATATACCTGAACATCCATTTGATTTAAAGCCACATTTAAAAATAATCTTTAGCACTTCTGAAATGTCGCCCACATCTATACATAAATATATACAATTTCAAACTAAAAATCACTTTAGTTAAATCAATGTAGCAATGTATTTGGAAATACCAATCCATTTCTTAGTCTGATTTATACAATTTAGCTGTAAATTCCCATAGTGCCTGAAATAATGAGAAAGTAGGTATTCAGCAGTGCACGCCACAGGCTTATTGCATAATATCAAAATCAAGGAAAGGATATGATATGGAGATTGCAAGTAATCATCACACTGTTTTTTTAGAAAGTTTTTGCATGATTTGCTGAAACCACCTAAGAAAAATTCTTGAACCTGAAAGATGGAATGAAAGTCACATAATTTATTTTGAACAAATTAGAAATACTATTTACAGCAAGATAACTATTTTACCTACAGTTAGAACAGTGTTACTAAAAGTAGCTTTTTTAGGCTTTTTCCATATTGCACACATTTTGTGGTTCTGTTAAATGGACAGACAACTCATTAAGCAATATACGATAACCTAGTTTGATGATTATTTGCAATCTTCATATTATTGCTTCTCTGCTTTTAACAGTGTTGGTTTCAGGTCTCTTTATGCTCACTAAATCCTAACTAATGTTTCATCTGTTTATCAGCAGCAGATAAAGCATGTTCTGTTCTGCTGAGTGTTGCTGGGGTGCTAAGAAAAAGCAGCCCAGAGCTCTTTGTAAACAATGGAAAGCACACTGAGTACCCAAGAACTGGTAAGGTCATCATGGAAAATGAACTGTCATTTGTGTTGATGACTAGTTTAACTGTACCAGCAGAACATCTAGGTTAGGAACAATTCTTGAGCACTTGTAAACAAAGAATATAGTATGTACAATGGTATTTTGGCCCAGCTTTATGAGTTTAACTGTTTTCCTTTCATTTTTCTTATTTCTTCTAGTTCTTAGTCAGTGGGATGCAGATGGAGGACTCAGAGAAGCAATTTGAGCCTGTTGTAGCAAGCACTATAAAACTTTCTGCAAAGGCATCAGCTGATGAATGTGCTTTCTTTCTGACCTGCATACCCTCTGCTCTGCCAGTTCTGGGCCTCTTTTAATGAGAGTCTGCCAGCTATTCTGAATAGTAGAGAGGATTTCTGACAGAGCCAAGTCCGTAAGAGGAGCTTAAAAGAAGTTTCTGAATTTGTGAGTTAGACTTTATTTGATCCTGAAGATCAGAGTTTGATGCAAGTAAGCTGAAACACAAGATAGTGTACTCACAGAGGGTATACTATCTTTTTATTTGAAATCTTTTGCCTAGTGACTCCTTAGACCCCACTTAGGGATTTCTGCCAATTACTTTTTTTCACTCTCAATTTAATCAACGGCTTTCACTCCAGTCTAGCGGATCTCTCAAATGACCAAAGAGCTACCAATAATGGATCAAGGAAACTTCAGAGATTATAATAAAAAATACAGCTTCATTACTCACTCTTAGGTTGTTGGTTTTTTTTCATCATATATACTTATTATATGAAGAATTTTTTGCAAAAATTTCTCACTAGTGTCCCTTACCTGCTTGTAAGCACTAGGCACTAATCTGACTAAAAAATACACAGTCATTTTCAAAATGTACTAAAAATGCAGCAAGAGAACTTACAGAAATAGATGTCCTAAATTTACACATTTCTAGAATTCTACCTGTCCTGAAGTGCTTTGTTTTTTCCCTGACTTTATTCAAGGTTTATGAGTAGTGTGGTGCTTGTGCAATAGAGAAGAAGGCCTCCACAGTGACCACTCAGTGCTGCTCTGAGCTGTGAGCCAAACACCTAAGAGGTCCTGTATGAATCATACCAAACTGTGATGCAAGAGGCAACACTGTTTAAAAACTGCTTCAGGAGCCACTTTTCTTCTGGGACATCTGTGATGCAGGAGCATAAAGAAAAGCTGCCTTTGCCCTGGCAGGCTTGCAGTGTATTCCATTTTATTATGAACATAAACTTTGACACAAGGCTATATTTGTATCTATTTGGAACACTACTGAGTTCTGGGTTTACTCTAAAAAGTGACTTCAGTAGCTGGAATTTCATTTACTTCTTTGTAAAATCATTTATATGAAAAAGTGACTCTTTCCGTGTGCAGAAGGTCCTCGATAGCTCAGTTTAATGGTAAGAATCCTTTTGCCTTTTTACTCCTTCATTTAGTACTATTTGCTGTCAAACAACAGATTGCTTCTATAGCCATACTTAATCCTGTTTACAAACAAGACTACAGGATCAGTTACTCCTGCTTCTCTGTTCTTCACTTCTTTCTGGCTAAAGACTGCATCCTGCCACCATGGATGGCATGTTTCATGCCCTGTGATGTTTCATGCCCTACCATGAAACATTAGAAGTTTGCCTCTTTTTCTACCTTCCACCAGATTTCTCTCTGCCTGTTTCAGCTATGTGAAGTCTGGAAATTGAGCTGTAACTTCTGGTTTTTTCTACATAACTGCCTATCTCATTTTGTGTAGGTGAGTCATAGAGCTGGGCTGCACTGACCTGAGAATAAGGCAGTTGTTTTTATACTGCATATCATATTGTCCGTAATGAGCAGGCTGAGTCTTTCTGGCCACAAGACTTGCAGCTACCTAAAACCCACACTGACTTTTTAGAGCAGAGGCAGTAAGCTCTGCTACACACCTCAGAAAACTCTCAAAGGTCCTTTAATTGCACTGTTATAGGTCAATAAGGAAAAACTGGACACTTAAGTAAACTGTACTACCATGTTAACATTACAAAAGGTGCATATAAGCTCACAAAGAGCTACAAATGCAGATGAAGCTCAAAGTTGACAGCATCTCAAACTCCACATGAGTTTGGCTTCATCAGAGCTCTACCATTGCATGCTAATGTTAGGGATGGCTAACAGGAATCTGGTGCTTCACTTTAACCAGTTTTACAGGTTTTTGACAGTTTTACAGGTTCCTTGTGTTGCAACTATTTTGCAATGGCCAAATTTCTGCAAATGCAGTTTATCACAGAGGCTGAAGGAAGTTTTCTAAATCACTCAAGGTACCATCAAACACTCTTCAGCCTACCAAAAGAATCTGTAGTTGTCAATGCACAGATTTCCTGAACATTGAACTCCCAACTTTTTTCTTATTAAATAACAGTTTATTAAGCACTTTTTTTTTTTTTCAGTTTTCTTAAACTCTTGAACAACTGCTAAAGGCATGCAGGTATGAGAGGAAATGGTCTGAAACAGGAGCTGTATGCAATAAAAGTCCTAAATGATTGCACACTGACATTGGGGGCAGTTATTTTGCAGCAGCAAGGCTGGCCTCGATGTTTCTTGACCTAACAGTGATTGCTTACAAAAGGAGAAGTGCAGTCTGGTATTAGAAGCAAAATGGTTTTAATAAATCTTGTCTTTAAAATCAGCCAACAGCAGCTTTCCAAAAGTCTGAGTGGTTTAATCAACAATGTGCCAGATAAATTAACCTTGGCTGTCACTTTCAGAGTTTTTCTGTGGGCTCCATAGAGCTGTAGATTGGCTGAAGTAAAATGCTTTTGTATTACTGGTATTGCAGCTCCCACTCTAGAGAAGGGCTATGGAGGTTTATTTCTGATCATGAGGCTCCTGAGAGCTGAAACTGGTGAGATTACTTCTGAGCTGGAAAAACAAACAAGGTGCTGACGACATCTGAAAATGTCATAGGAAATTGGTCATAGTGAAGTGCAGCTCCCTTGAAAGTCAGAATGCTCTGGAGAATAGACACAAGCTGCTGCTGGGAAGTGAAGCATGGAATGAATTAGCAAATGTAATAGACTTAATACTGTGAATGGTAGGGACAAAGAGAAAACTGTATGTTCTCCACATTGACAAAATTTTGAGGTAGAGACTTCTTTTTAAAAAGTAAGAAAAATCAAAAAATAGGATTCTAACTAACAGTGCACGAACTTTGAACTGCTTTTTATTTTTTGAAAGAATTTTCATCTTTCCTTTGTAGAAATCTGTCATCACAATGCAGTTGCAATATGAGGAACCTGTAAAACTAGCAAAATATTTGCAGTTGAAGTAAAGAACAAGATTCTTGTTGGTCACTGCTAACATTAGCATGTCTATTAAAAAAAACCAGAAGTATTTCAGAAATATTGACAGTATTAAAATACTTGCATAGACATCATGTTTTATGATATGCCAATTTGAAGCTGTTAAAAAGCTATGAAAATAATCCTGAAAAGATGGAGACAGATGACATATTAATTCATATGTCTTTTTGAGTGATAAGTTAACTACAGGAAAAGAAATTGATGCAGAAGAAGTTTCTGTGTAAGAACAAAAAGAAAGGTGATGACTGGAAAAGAAGCAGTTACATGGTCTTAGTGGAAATCGAGTGAAGCAGTGTGTAGCAATAAAGTGAATTTTATCGCTATGCTTGTTTTTCATAAAGTGCCCCAATTTTATAACCGAGAACTCCAACCATGCTCTGTTATAGAAAAACATTTTCTTTTCTTTCAAAAGGCTTTCCAATGCTTAAAATAAATAGAAGTTTACCTCTCAAATTTTAAGTACATTATTCCTATGGAAGTAAGGAATGCGAATAGAGAAGTAATACAAACATTTTACGTCATTGCTAATCTGGCAAGAGTTGAATTCAGAGTTTTACAGAGCTTCAATTATCAGTTTTGTGGTAGGAAAAATTATTTGTTAGATAAATAGCTGAAATACAGTAGCAGGAATTACTTAGGTCCTGTCTAGAGATGTAGATCATGACATCAGGGGAAAAAAAGTCAGATTTCATGATGTTTAATCAGAAAGAATCTTTCAGCATGGAAACTATTACCAAAACCAGCACCGCCAGTAACAATGGTCAGAGTGAGCTGGGAGAAAAATCTAAGCTACCTGACTGCAGAGAAAGGAAGTCCTTTTGGAGTGATGTTGCGCAACAGTGACAGATAAGAAAAAAATGATATTATGGCAAGCTTCCATTTTAATCAGAAATGGAAAGTATTAAAAATATTTAACAAAGCATCTCTCTGTATAATGTTTCTTACTTATTGCAGTGAAATAATGAGAAAGACATAGGAATTTGATTGGCTGAGCAAAGACATCCTAGTTTGTTTCCTCATAAGAATGAGATTTTATATTTTTATTTCATAGGCAGCTGAAACAATTTAATGCATGTTTTAAAAGGAATTGAAAACAGTAGATAAAATTTACCTTGAAAGCCATTCTTAAATCTGGATCCCTTTGGAAGGAGTTCTGGTGCATACTCACGATAGCCTCCTAAATAAAACTGACTGAAAACATTGAGTCCAACCAGTCTCCCAGGAGAAGTGACTGTTTTATTCTTCTGATCATTCACCTTTCAATGAAACATTTATATTTGTTACAACAAAGGAATTTACCTTATTAGGAACTCCTAATGGAAATGGTCCTCTAAACTTAACAGGGAAAGACAAACGTAATTTTTAAACTTTCCAGATAAAAAAATGTGAATAAAAAGAACATGTTCATCTAAAAGCTATCCTTCTAAAGGAAATGATTCCTTACCTTTAGCCAGCCTTTTTGGAGGTATCTGCCAAGATGGATGACATGAATATTGAGTGTCAAATCAAGTGGTTTACTAATGATTGTTGCTGTGCCAGAACCTAGATTGTAACTGTATACTACTCTGCCATTACGAAGACCTAACTCCAAGAAATCATCTCCATTGAGACCTGAAAAGACAAATATAGAATTACTGCTTATTCCAGGCTTCACTGAATACTAATGCATGAAATATTCTCCAAATGCACTGAAAATGTATCAGTTTAGGAAAATTCTAGCCCAGAAGGTTTTATGTTTTGTATATATATTTAATGTTCTCTGTTTAACTTGTAACACTGTTCCCAGAATTCTTGTAGATTTAAAATAGAAACTGCAGAGATTTTGAATATAATATAGGAGTATTGGAGGCCTTTTTTCACACTATAGTAGGTCAGTGACACCCACAAAACCTATTGTGGCTGTGGGATTTAGCAGTCATTGCTGTTCTCCCCACAACATAAATAAATTCTTAACTTTCTCCAAAATCTTAAAAAAAAGCAAATTGATATTCCAAATTGTGTGTGAGAATAGCCAATTACTTAATTCTACTTCACTATGCTTTCAGCTTTCATGGTAGGTACTTTAACAGACAAAAGTCTTGAGGGCACCTGCTGCAGTGAGGTAAGGAACCAACAGGGATATGGACCTGAAGCTCTAGCAGGTTCTGCCAAGCTTGGACAGTTGCCCTTAACTCAAGAATGCTGGAGAGTTTACTGCAGCTGCCCCCACATAGAGTATTTGTTACTGAAGTTCCTCTCGTCAGAAAAGCCACAGGATTTAATTCTCTGAAGTCTTCCTAATCTTTCAGGTTAGAACTCATTAATTTGCAAATATGCAGTAAACAAATTCCTTACATTTAGGACTACATGCTATAAGTGTAGTCTGCTTTTCAGGTACCATAGTATAACATCTCATTTGAAAGATCTCATTAGAAAGTCTAACAAAAAGCCCAAGAGTAAGTTAAATTCTTGGACCCATTCCTGGCCACCCAGATAAATGGATTTTAAGACTAGCATCTTTGAAGGGAATTCGGCTCCTCTCCTCATATAGGCAAGAGTGGAACCACCATTAGATCATGTTAAAGAAAACACAATCACACGGTTTCATTTCACAAACCCTATAATTTCTTTTGCACATACTCTTAGTATGGTAAAAGAACTGGGTTGCAAAAAATAGTAAAAGGAAAGAAAGTTCCCAATTTTAGATTAGGATGTCCTGAATTGAAATTCAAAGCCATCTGGTTTTTTTTTCAACTCTCTCGTGAATTCAAGCAATTTGGTGCTCAATTTCATGCCAGTAAACTGCTTTTTATTTGATATTTTCTTGTTTTCCTAAGGTCTCTTCCTATTTGTTCTTGCAGTGTCATATGGTGGCCCTCATATCAAATATGTGTCTTGTTGCCCTTGCTCAAAGTGCATGGAGAATTTGCTTTGTTTGCAAAAGATAAAGTGGGCTTTTCCTCACAGGAAGCAGTGATACATATATCTCCTCCTCTCACTGAAGCTCTGCATACTGTTGCTTCATGTCCAAAATTGCTATATTCAACTTATCTCATAAATGCGCATGCTGCACTAACAATGCACAGGTACAACAATACAGTACTCTGCTTTACCTATACAGAAGTTTGATTTTTCTACACAGTTACTATTTTTATGCACCATGAATTATACAAAAAGAAAAGCTTATTCCAAACAATTTGAATACACAGCTGCTATAGAAAATGTCCAGTTACATTCAGTTAAATACAACACAAGCACTGCTCACTTTTATTACAGTGATTTGTTCATGAGTGAATGAAACCCGATTGCCTTCAGTTAAACTGACACACTACCCCTGAACAACATCCAAATTGAAAGTAACAGGTTTTTTTAAAATTGTTACCGAAGTTTCTATTTTCAGCAGTGTCCACAATGTACTTGCATGTTTTGGCCTGCAAAACTAGGGGAGGCACATTAAAGGCAAAGTGTTATTTAAAGTGCTCTCTGGATTTTTAAACAGCTTTCTTGGAAACCAAGTGCATAAAAGGAATGTAACAGTGTCAGTGTTCCACAAAATTAACCTGACGGGGAAGGTAAGGTGAATTAGTAGTCTGTGTAAACGAGACTGCTTTTCACTGTTTTGTTGGTTATGATTCTTTCATCTTACTCCTTGTCTGTGCCAAGAATGGAGAGGATAACAGATTCCCAAGTATGCTTCAAAGAAACAAGGCCATCTTAAATTTCCATTCTTTTTGTTGATTTCTGACTGAATTATTGAGGGATTAAAAATCAGTTGATTTTTACTTATGCATTAGTCTTACAAAGACATAATTTTATTAACTTAGTTTTTCTTACACTAATATAACTGTAAATAGAATCAGATACAGATCAAAATGTTTTAACATTTTATGCTTTCAAGGTTGTAAATTAAATGACTTCAGTACCTTAGCTATGAAAACCAATGGTGGCTATTTGGTATACACTAATAAATGGACTTCAGGGAGGAAATATTTCCTGCTTTTTCTGCTTTTGTATCTGTTATTAGTTCTGTTACTGAAGTTTCTCAGTTCAGAACAGCTTTAATTCCATGAAGTCTTCTTAAACTTTAAGTTTACAAGTAGTTAATTTGAAAATATGAAGTAAATAACTGCTTTAAAATTAGGACTACATATGCTATCATCAACAGAAGTCCTTTGAAAGAAAGGTCTAGGATTTTCTGTTAGGAAACACACACAACCAACCACAATACCTTTTTGTTTCAAGAAGGCATTAAATGAAACTTGGAATTATTTGTTTCAAGCTATTTTTTACAGTACAATATTTAAAACCTGAATTATTTACACTGAGAACAAATGTTTGGTGCTTATAAATAATCTTAGGTGGGTTTGCTTTTACTTCAACATTATTACTCTCACTTGTAGAATAAGTACCACTTACAGAAGCTTAATGTTGCATAAACTTAACATAACATTTATATAAGCTTAACATATGCTAAGGCTCAACTTCACTTCTTCACTACAGTCTCCTCTTCCACACCCCTAACACCAAGTGGGGCTTGGGATGCAGGTCTGTGGTCAGTACACAATTGTTTCTCTCTGCTGCTTCTTCCTCCCCACACCTTTCCTCTGCTCAAGAGTATTGCTAGTCTGATGGCTGTGAGAAGCATGGTTTTATGTGAGATATTAGAACAAGAGTGACTTCCGATTTATAAGCTTTGTGGATGTAAGAGGAAGATCTTATACGTCCCTGTATTAGACAACATTTGATAGTAATTCATCAGAGGTTATCCATGACATCAGCCTCTGTGGTTTAGGCAGATATGGTGAAAGAGGGGAATCAGGTAAGTTATTGCAAAAGAATCCTCTTTATAAGAAATGAAATGAAGTGGAGAAAGGACTAAATGAAAACAGAACATTAGAAATACTTCCTTATGGCAGTATCAGAGGCTGTGCAAATCCTCATGCTCCTCATGGTGAGAGCATTATTGTCAGAACAGCATCTCCACTTGGTCAAGTAAGCAAAGTTCATTTGGTAAGAATTACTACTTTCTGGTAATTAACACATGGGTTACTCAGTCTCCACAACTACTTAAACTAAGGAGAAATTAAATAAACATGTGATTTACTAGGCATATCATTGTTTTTCAGACTTGCTGACAGCTGGTGCTCTGCTACCTACCCATCATTTGACACTATACTGAGGAATGTGTTACTACTCTATGGCAGTGCTCACAAGAATTTACATGAAAATAATAAAAATCCAGGTTTCTGCCAGACAACTGTATAATAAGCCCAGAATGCTAGCATTCTGGTTGATAAAAATGACATCAGTAAGAACTATGTTTTACTCAGTTCAGCTATATGTAGTTGCAAGACCTACATTTCACATGACTTTGACATCACATGGTACAACCTGCAGGCAGGTCTTTTTGAGACAAACTTTAGTGCAATGTATTGCTAAAATCTTAGTGCAAATGTAAGTAGGTTTATACAACCTTCTGCTTATCTTTTAATCACACCAAGGTGGATACTTTGCAACACAGATGGTAGCATGACTTACTGATAGCTAGCTTGGGTCAACCTACATTGAGTGACTTCAGGGGTTAGGGTCTGTTATTTTATGTAAATAACAGAGTCCAGTTCTGTCTGCCACAGGGCTGGATTTCAGTGTTGAGAGTCCTGTGGGCCCTGGAAGTGCAGTCCCCTGATAACAGCAGCAATTTGTGGTTACTTCTGCAGCTGTCATTTCAGAGCACAGGAAGAAGAAATGTCAGGGTGACTGTGGCTGGATGGATTGGTTTTCCAATAAAGAAAGTATCAGTAGAAGAAGATTTGAGGCAGCATCTCTCAAAATTGCACACCAAATAGACATAATCGATAATGAAATTTATGTTCATGCCTGAAAAGAGACTTGAATATTCTGTTTTCCATTTATTTTGGTCAGAAATATGCTGCCTCAAGCATCAGATTAACTGCTGACTTTAATTACTGGAAGAAGTTATACTTCTTAATGAAAAGAAACATTTATACAGCCTGACTGGTTACTGTGTGCTTACAAAAGAGTACAGTATTGAAGTGATTATTTTCCTCCAAATGAAATTATATCATAAAAATAATCAAGAAAGAGAAATGTGTGAGTTTTTAAAGTACTTGTTTACTGGATTTTTCAAAGCCTGTAAGGATAGGTAGTAAACATAAAGCTTACCTTGACCTTTCTGTCCAGTGAAAAAAATCAGATTATCTTGTAAAGCTGAGTGGTGATTTGCCAAATGAAATTTCAAGCTGAATTCATAGTAGAAGGTAATATTTGGGATTGTAGAGTAAGCCAGGAATGAGGTATAGCCAAAGGCATCTGTGCCACTGAAACTTGGTTGGCTAATATTAATAGCTGGATTAAAAAAATTAAATTCAGTTAGAGCAAATTCTTTAACATATGTATTTACAAGTCCTATTTAATTGCCCTATTAGAACTTAAAAACTAATAATTAATATTAAGAGTTCATTACGTTGTAATATTTTACACATATGCAGATACAGTTTGCTTTCCTCTGAGTGTAATCTTTTTATTTTTCAGCTCTTGTGAATAGGTTTATCTTGCAAGTGAATTATTGGTAACTACTGCCATCTCCTGGATTCTATGTTGCGCTGTTGCAAACAGAAATACAGTGAAATATTTACTCAAAACTCAGGTAGACAAAAGAAAACAGACATTCTCCTATTAAAAGAAATGCCACCTCTGAGAGATGTGTTCCAATGACTCTAATTATAAGCCTGTAAAAACATACTCCAATTATCATTGTGCCGAAACTGCGCACCACTCTGCTAGAGAACTGAAGCCTTTTATCAACTTTTTGTCCTTGATCTTGGAATCATAGAATAGTTAGGGCTGGAAAGGACCTTAAGATCATCTAATTCCAACACCCCTGCCATGGACAGGGACTTGTTCTGTGTCTCTCTGTCAGTCCTATGCCATTCATCATTGTCCTCTTCTGCATTCCCAGTACTGAACAAGAAATAAGGTTTGATTTGTCCCATTGACTCACAAAGAAATAATGACAAATTATCACATTATATAAATATATTAATATGGTTGGCTAAATTTCCCTATTTTTGTATACCTTATCAGAGGTAAGCACAAAAGTGGGAGGTAAAAAAAACATAATTATAATTTGATAACAGTCTTAACAAAGAGGAGAAAATAAAGTGACAAAAAAAGAAGAGAATAATAATTTCATTATCTATGGATTTTCTGTTATGAGTTAAAATTAATGTTCCTTTCAGTGTTCTCAGCTAATGTATCTTGAATCATAGCTTTACAATACATTATAAAAAACAAGACAGATGAAAGGGATAGAAAGAGATGAAGATTTCAAGCTACAGAATTGCATATTATAATACATCTTTTTATATTATCATTGACTAACTGTGCACAGTTGTCAGCTCAGTGTCTGGCTTTGGGATCAGAAGACATATATGCAGGACAATGAGTATAATTTAGTCCTCCTAAATACCAGCTCACATATTTGAAAAGACAATGTTGGAAAAGGAATGGAAATCACCAAGCATTGCATTTTCCAATATTCCATGTGGTGGGCTGTGGTCAGTCCATCACATATTGGATATGCTACTGCTTCCTCCTAAGGGGGAGAATTTCTCGCACTCTTCCTCTTCTCTATCATTGGGTCCCTCTCACAGGAGATAGTTTTCTGTGAACTTCTCCAGCATAAGTAAGTCTTTCTCATTTGAACTGGGTTGGCCCTAGAACTGAACATGGAGGAACAGTTCTGGTGACTAGCTGCCTGTTAGATGTAGCTCATTCACTACAATCATTTGAGCTCTGCCCTTCAGTCAATTCTTGACCCAGAGCACCACGTACCTGCTTATCCCACAGTTGGACAACATCTTCAGACAGATGCTGTGAGGAACAATATCAAAAGCCTTACTAAAAATCTTCCCTCATGCCCTTTTCTTTGGATTTGAATAACATTCCAGTCAGCAGAGACCTCCTCAGGCTTTCAAGACCTTTAGTAGATGATCAAGAGAGGCCCTGCTGTAACATTTGCTAGTTCATTCTGAATTCTGGGAGGAATCCCATCAGGCACCATGGACTTGTGAACATGTAGCTGAAATAACTGGTCTCTTACAATTTCAATGTCCACAAATGGAAAATCACTGCTCCCACACTTGTCCTCCAACTCAGGAGACCAGGCAGCCCAAAGTCTGTCAGTGTTATTAAAAACTGAGGCAAAAAATATATTGAATGTCTATGCTTTTTCTTCATCCTTATTAATCAGATGACCATCTTCAACAAGTATCAGATCAATGTTTTCTTTTGACCTACTCTTGCTATTAACATACTCAAAAAAAGCGCTCTTCTTGTTATCTGACGCAACACTAGGCAGTTTCAACTGATTGAATTTTGGCTTTTTGTGTCTTCTCCCTGCATAAACGAACCCCAGCTCTGTACTCTTCCTGAGAAGCCCGACCTTACTTCCAGAGATCATATGGTTTCTTTTTCTTCTTGAGCTCCATGAGGAGTTCCATGTTTAGCCAAGCTGGTTTTCTTCCTCACTCGCTCAACTTGCAACACAGAGGAATTGCATGCTCCTGTGTATTTAGTTCACTTGTTTTGCTAGTTCGGCATCAATGATGTTTTCATTAATAGGCAACCCAATTTCTTAACAGGAAACTCTGGGAAGTGCAAGGATGAAAAGGCAAGGGGTACTGGAGCTGGGCAGAGCCAGCTGAGCTGAGGTGGAAGTAAAAGACTTCTGATGTCTGGAAATCTATTGTATGAGGAATTAGTGATCCACATAATGGATAATTCAGGTGTATGCCTTCCCCCCTCCTCAACTACATAAATACTTATGCTCCTTTTATTTGTCTTGTGGCATCAGCAGTCATGGAGCCATGGGCCCATTAGCTGAGCTTATTTCTAGTAACTTATACCCTTGATCTGAAATAATAAAAGTGATTTCACTGCTCAAGGATGAAAATAATCTGAAAAACTGGTAATGCAGCAGTGACAATAATAACATGTGAGTGTGCCTACGTGTGTTTTGTACAATTTTTATGGCATTCCTTACTTGGAGGGGAGGGGTAATTAAAGGCCAGCTAAAAACAAATGACACAGAAAATAAATTCTTTTGAACAGGAAGAACAGCAACCCTGATCAGAAACTTGCAAAGAAGAATTTTTTTTTTATCTGAGGAAATTCCCTTTGGGCATCTGCTGTCACTGAACTGCGCTATTTAGTCTGCAGACTCAAACAAGTCTGAAGGTGACATTGTGTGCCAGACATAGCTGCACAGAAGCAATTCACTTGTAGGTCGATTTTCACTCTTCAGACCTTGGAGCAAGTGACTATTCCCACTTCAGCACTTGGAAATTAATTTTATACATGGGGGAAATGCATCCTACAGAAATCCTGCTGGAAATCATTGCACTGTGAAGCATGACCATAAATGCTGCTCAGAAAAGTTTCAAGAAAGATACTTAAAGATTGCTGTGAATGCATGCTTGGATGGCCTTTCTGGGTGTGTGTTTATTAAACACAAGGTCTCAGTGAGGACTCCATTTTAGTGAAACTAAACCACTGAAGTTTGGTCTAAACCACCAGAACTGATACAATTACTCATCTTAGCAATGCACATTCCTTTGAAATACTTCTACTTTAAATTTATTTTTGTTCTTAAAAAGTGCTTGCTCTTGATTCCTGGCTTAACAAAATGCTTCATCTTATGACCAGCAGCCTTCCAGAAGGGCTTAGTTTTTCGTGTAATATATGATTAACAGCAAAATCATAGAATCATAGAACAGTTAGGGTTGAAAAGGACCTTAAGATCACCCAGTTCCAACCCCCCTGACATGGGCAGGGACACCTCCCACTAAACCGTGTTACCAAGACTCTGACCAACCTGGCCTTGAACACCACTAAATCAAGAGTTTAGAAATCCAAGTGTTCATTTCCATTCCTGGTGAATGAACCATTTCTGCTACGCTCACATTTAGAAGGCCATCACAACTCTGCAATACAATTATATCCTGATATTTCCCCTTTAGAATTTTCCTTGCACTTAGATATTTCAAACATACAGTCCATATGTATTACAGAGCATACCAGATTCCTGTACTAAACCAGGAAAACTCTCAGCTGTACATGAGGCTTAAAAAAATTGAAAAAAGAAGTAAAGGCTGATTACAGAGATTGCAGAAATTGAACAATTCTTTCATTTTTCAATTCTTGGGGAACAAGAACAGTGTCATAAATTTGGCATATTTTGGTGAGATACAGCAATGCAATTTTAATACTTTAATTTCATTGAAACTACTTGAATTTAAATGACAGTTATATGGACACATTTCTGTTAAAGTTATTATAATTAGAATTCAACTTAATTTCAAAAGAATTGAAGTAAGGTGATCTGGATATCTCTCTGTCTGTGCTCAAGTTTAGTCTTTAGATCAAGCAAGCACCGCAGATGCTCATTTAAACCTTTGAGCTTATGAAATGACAAATTTCCCTGGACGACACGAACTTTAGTGTTAATCTAATCCTCACTTCAATAATGAGTCGTTGATATGTCTTCCTGACCAACTTCAAAAGCAGAAATATCAAATATGTAAGAAGTATTTTAGCAAGCATTTTACAGAAAATAAAAAGAAATATTCATAGCACCCTGGAGAATGTGTATTCTGCATTCATTTGATCTGAAATGGTGCTATTTGTAAACACTTTCATTCAGCAGTGTGACCCTAAAAACTGGAGGAGACTTACTATCTGCAACAAAAACAATGCAAGGAATTTGTTACTAAATTAAATATGAAAAAATTTCATCAGAGTAGGGCTTGAATGTTGGCTGCTTTCTCATAAAACTGCTAAAAAGCCAGAGTTCATAACTGGACTCAGTTTAAATGATGTAGAACCCTCTCTGTGCAGCTTAAAAAGCCAAAGTCACCTTGGAGGTTGGGTCAAGTTGCTTATGTAGACACAGTCTCTGTTCCAAATTGTTGCACACTGATGATGTTAATTAGTGTTTCCTGTTTTCTATTTTAATAAGTGACTAAATTCTTGTTTCAGGCAACTGCACCCCTTGGAGCTGAAAATCATGGGGGCATTTAACTCCTCAAATCAAGTGTCTGATTATGTGATAAATGCTTGCCCTCACGCATACAACGCAGCACAGAGACAATGGCAGACGGTGGAACTCCTTTATGACTTTGCCCCAGCTACTCCCAGCCCTATCCCATGAACCATCAGCCCACCACAGGTCAACCCTCACAATCCCAGAGGAGCACAGAGTCCCAAGGAAGGTGGGAACCCAAATTAAGGATTCAGAGGTAGGGACACCCTGTCTGTACCCCTCAGCCGTGACCCAGGAGACTCTCAGCCCTAGTGTCCAGATGTGACACTCACTATGACAAATCAGCACTGGAGCACCTTTTAAACAGTGGGGTGAAACTGCCAATGAGGTGGGGACGTATTATGGGATGCAGGTGAAGAGCATTTTGGAACAGCACAGGATCTATGGATGTCCAAGTGGGAAATCAAAGGAGGGAAGAAGGAGGGAATTAGGTGATTTAGGAGGAATGAATGTAGGAAAATAGAGGGATATAGGAACAAAGGAGGCTTGAAAACAGTTGGCTGGTCAGTATGTTTGTCTGGCTGTGTCCTTCCTCTGATCAACACAGCCTGTCCTCTCTTCTAACTTGTATTACCATCCCCTGGGGCTACTGACATGTTCATTGTGCCTTAGGTATGTAGCTTCTTGAGAGAGTTTTCAACATATGACGGTCAACTTGCAGTTATAACAACATGGTCACCTAGTGATAAGAGCAAGAAAAGATGTGTAGCAAGAGATAATGCACTTTATTACACATATTTGGAAAAATGGACATGATTTTAGGAAGCTTTTCTTGATGTCTGAAACAAGCATAGGGTAACTAAGATAAACTCAGAGCAATTGTTATGAGACTCATCAGACTGCTGTGTGCTCCGTCTGCTTCAGAAATAGAAGAAAAATTTTTGCTAGTCCCAGAAGCTTGTCTGGTTTCCTTATTTATATAAGTTTTGCCTCATTTGTCATATTTATGGTAGCCCTGCAGTCTTCTCGCTTTTAGAATGTTATGGATTCCCATAAAATGATGTATTTTTAACTTGTTGCACCAAGCACTTTGATTTTGTTTTTATTCTGTTTTTATTTTTCCCCACATTAAATAGTGGCATAGATTTATTATCACTTTTTCTTACATATTTGGAGAGATTGTTGTAGTTAGAGTGTCTTCTAACTCTTAACAGATGGCAGTTGGAGCTCTGATATGTTCAAGATCTGTAGCAGCAAGTTAATTTGTGGCTCTGTTCACATCTTTATTTAGTTTTACTTTTTCTTTTGTAAATAATATCTGTTGGTAGGAGCAGCAAAGCTGGCTTGAAATCTGCAGTTCTGTTTGGTACATTTGCTATATTAATTTTATCAAATAATCACTGTAACTTCTTGCACATTTCTTGTTGATGATGTCCAAGCAGTACTCAATAAGCATTTAGGAGAAATAAGCTTTCCTTCCATGTTTTAGACACAAAGTAGTATGAGCTTGGTTACTAATCTTAATAGCAGTGACAACACTTTTGTCTATCTTAAACAGGAGATGATTAGTTGAAAATCTGTGCACCTAGACTTTAAAATTTATGGACCATTTCTTTCTAGCAAATTTATTATCTAAGCTATTCATTTTATTATAGTAAACAATAAAATTTGTGTTTTGTTTCTAGTGTAATTTATATTGCTCTGCTATTGTAATTAGCTAATCTATCACTATCTTCAAAACACCTCACCAAATGAACAGCTTTAATGATGGCGATCCCTAAGGCTGCATCCAGACTTCACTGCATTGTGGTTGTTTCTTCCCTGTTTGTTCAGTTTTAGCATATGTGATAAAAAGGCTATTCCTGCAGCTCATTTTAAGTTTCAGTGCAAAGTCCAGCTTAAGAACACTGCTGTCTGTGATCAGTTAATTTCTATTTCTTCTAAACTATTAAGACACAGGTCAATAGAATAAATATTTATATTTCAATATTTTTTTTGTGTTGTGGGATTATTGACCCTAGATTTATATTCGGTGCTACAAAGCTGGATGCTCTTTCCCATTTTGTTTGCTTACAGTGATGTTCCTGAAAGTTTTCCTTTCCCATTCAAAAAAAAAAATAATTCTTTCTGTATTTTCAAAGCCTTCAGCTTTGTAGTCTAATCAAAGTAATGATTTTGTTTTCTTTCTCTCAATTTAGGCTCCACCAGTTTTTACTCACTTTCAATTTAGAGGCAGCTAACTACAAAAGAGTCGCAAAGAGCTTCATTGAACTACTGCAGGGAAAAAGCATTAGATGATACTCAGTGTTGACAGATGTAAATTGAGGTAGATTACACAAATAGTCCTAGCCTTACATAGAGAATTGTGGGTTCTGAACTTGCCATCAGTATTCAAAGAAAAAGGTGTTGGGAGTTTTAATAAGCAGTTTCATGAAAAACACTAGTGCACTCATAAAAGGAAATAGGCTGGAAGAAATGTTTAAGGAAAGGACATAGAGTAAAACAGAAAGATGTCTAACAGTGCTGTATATTATTACACCTTCAGTATTGCAGTCAGCTATGGATCCTCATTTTAAAGAGGGTCCAGTGGCACTGAGAAGCAACAAAGAAAGGAAGCCTGGATGACTAAAGATACAGAATGGCTGGTGTCCCAAAAATTAATGAATCTACTTGTACTATGGAGAAATATTTTTGGGGAGGTTATAATAAAGATATACATGAAATCAGGAGGGCCATGGAGAAGGTGAGCAGGGAAACATCCATAAAGCAGGGAACAACTATGAAACATCTGTTCTCAAACAGAAACTGGAGGCATTAATGTCGTTAGTAATTGGTGCAGTTAAGCAAACAAATGGAAGTACTTCTGCACAAGCAATATACTCAAAGATCTGGAGCTTTTGCCATAGGGTGTTGTATATCAAGTTTATACAGACTTGAAGACCAATTAGAAAAGTACATGGAAGAAAATATATCTATCAAGGCTCTACCAGGTACCAACTCCAGCACAGGAAGCCCCAGTGTCTTTTGATACAACAAGTTAAGAAAGATTGCCAAGGAATTATCATACATGTTTCATACACTTGCCTACATATTCGGTACTAGCAATCAATTATCAGGGTTAGGTGAAAATATGGATAAAGCAAACATTTATCTGCTGAAAATTTTGGAAATCAAAATTTTAAATAAGTTACAGATGTATGTGATATGAAGAAAAAGAGAATATAGATTTTGATCCAATCTGAACATTGCTTAGTACTTATTTTGAAAAGCACTGCATATGCACTGCTAAATCAGCTCAGAACCAATGATTATTTTCTATACTCAGTTTTTTCAATCATTCCTTCTTACTACATTGTTAGGGGAAAAGAGAACCTTGGATGCTCACACACAGGAATTTCTGACCTAGAATAATTATTATGATCAGTGATTGAAGAACAAAAGCCATTCATTTGATTATATTAATCAAAATGACCTATTTACTTAGCTTTATTAATTTCCCTTCATCCTGTCTCCTGTTTCATACCAACGCACTTGGTAAATTTTAATTTGTTCCTCTTTTTGACCTGAGAAATTGATCAAATTTCATCACCTGCTGGTATTTTTACAATCCAGAAAGTATTATTTATTCACTCTTTTAGTGTGCAAAATGTACAAAGGAATGCTTCCCTAAGTAGAGGAAAATTCAAACTGCAGGAGAAATTAATTCCTCCAAAGGAGCTCTCAGTCAAATCTCCCAGCTCCTTTCGAGATAAATTGCTAAAACATCAGACACTATCTGTGCTTTCCTAGCTTGTCTACTCTTAAATTCTTTGACCCTCTTCCTTTCTCTGGTCGACACTTTTATGAAACAATAGGCAGTGATGGTGCTCAGCTGAGACATTTTTTTACATGTGATTGGATTTTGGGCTTTGTTTGTAGGTGGGAAGCTGGTAACTTTCAGTGTTTTGCCTTCAATCCATTTGGCTTGTTTATTATATATTTTCTATGAATGGTAGAAGCTATCACCTATGCATAAAGAAAATGGTTCTTACCATCACTGCAGAGGATGCCAGATCTTCCATATGGACAAAGGCAAACGGCATCTCGCCTGGACTTTGGAAAACATGTAGCACCATTTCCACACGGATTTTCTTCACAAGTTGCAAACTGGCAGAGTTTTCCAGAGTAGAGTTTAGGGCATTCACAAAACCAATTTTCTGCATCACTGAAAATTTAAATGAAAAACAAAAAAATATGAAAGAGTACCAAAATGCCTTAAAAAAAACAGGATGGGTTTTGCACTCACAGAAAATCTGTGATGTTTGACTTATAGTTGAAATACTTTTTTTTTTTTTTGGTTGGTTGGTTGGTTGGCTGTTTTTTTTGCTTGTGTACTTGGCATTAGAGATGCCAAAATTCTTAATGGCATATGGGTGACTTGATTTGAGAGATTCTTTTGGGTTTAATTTTATATTTTGATTTATCTTTCCTTTCCTGGTAAGATACGTGGCTTTTAGCGTGTATTGTTGTTCGTGCTGCTGCTTTCATAACACAGTTGAAATAAGTGCTACAGAAAAACAGCTCTCCTATTATGGCTAAAAAAAGGAAAGAAACTGAAAACAAAAATTATAAAGATACTAGCTTACCTTGCAAATGGAAACATCATTTGTACATTCAGCTATTACATATAGATTGTGACAACACAGTAGGATGTAAAGAACTGAAATAAGAATACTTATAGTAGTGATTACATTGAAATTGAACCAGAATGAACAGGAGATAGCTTTGCTTTCATATATTTTATGTTCTCAATCATAGACATAATAGTAGAATAGCAAAGGAAAGAATAAGTTGGAATCAGTCTTGAGAGGAGATAAAAACAAATGCTTAGAAAAGTGCATATTCTCTTTGTATTAATTACTTGGCTTTTAGTGTACAAAGGTAGCACAGCAGCAGATATGGTAGGAAAACCAAAATAAGATAGGAAAAGCAGGAGTGTAAGACATTTCTACCTATCACTTATTATAAATGCAATTTCATTAAAGGTCTTATTTGATTTTCCCCTTCTTTTATGACTGAAATTAGATGACAGCAAGATAGATGAGTTCATGCAATTACTACACATCCTCAGTATTAAACAGAAACATGTCTGTCTTATATTTGATAAGGTCACATGTGCCTGTGTGTACGAGTACAGAAGACATGATGTGAGCTGTATCAAACCACAGTCTTTGTGTTTGTCTAGATAATAGCATAATTATTAGGATGTTCAGTGATAAAATGCAAAATACATGCAATTTTTTGAAATCTTGAAAAGGCTTATAATAGCCACGCAATCAGTTTGGAGAAAGCAATCTGGGGCTGAGATAACCCCTGTATTTTTTAAAACAGGGAAATAAGTGAGTCTTGTGACAGCCTTCGTGCATAGCAATTGATGAGTGCATTTCTAAACTGACCACCTGCAGTTCTGGGGAGAGAGGATCTCAGCTGGAGAGTCTACCAGAATGAATCTCATGAATAATGCCTCCAGACACCTTTGCAGAAGAAAATTACTATCAGCTGCAATAATAAATTTCTGTGTGTAGCCTATTCTATTTATAGATCTGCTTCAGACACCAGCAGGGGAATGTAAATGAGATCCTGGATTGCTTTTGTTTGTGCAGCATCAAGAAGACTGATTTCTACTGTTTTAATATCAGCATTGCGTGGTTCAGCTAATTAAAAGAGAAACAATAAACTGAATTCTTCCTGGAAATCTACAATTGATGGTGATGATCACTAAATCATCAAATGTGTTTCTGTTTGTTCGTAGAAGAGAAGACAAGACAGATTGTCCCTGCTGACTGCCAAAATGCATAGACTATAATCTTTAGAAAAACAATTTTCATGCATTCTTCTATTGAGCCGTATATGTCACTACTGGCTATTTCTTTTTATAGCCTTACTTCTACTGGTATAGAGAGCATTAAAAATAACAGCTCTCATAACAAATTGTGAGGAGTTTATTGTTATAAAAATGAGCAATGTTTTAACAATTCACTATTCATGCCATAACACCCTAATAACAAAGAGTGATTCCCAATGAGGCAAAGGCAACAGTTTTTAGAAAGTTCTACAAAATAATACAAAACCTGTAAATATAACAGCTAGCCATAGAGAAAAAAGTATCACAGCACATGAAGTCCCAAATGACTTCCTATTCTCAAAGCATTCTGTCACTGTACTCACAAAGAAAAGGGCAAGATTCCCCATATTCTGCTGAATTAATCTCAGCAGCAAGAAACACATAAATGCTTGAATGACCATGGACTTCTCTCTTCCTGAGTGGATTTCACTATTTCGTGATCCTTCTATCCTTTATAAATGTGAGAAGCAAATGAAAGGAGACAGTAAATCAGAACAGTAATATCTTTTGTCTACGTTGTACCTGTGAATGCTTCAAGAAAAAGTTATTGGATAATTACACACATGAGCTAAAAAAAGTGAATAATGCATGAAAGAAACAAGAAAAATATCAGAAGTTTGAGTCTGTAACATTGGAAACAGATTTGGAATGTTTTTCTAATATGTGTTATATATCTACACTTACATTTGAGTTCAGATGCAGAGAGATCTGAAAGAGATTTGAAGAAAACCTCCCTGCTGTCACCAGTTGAAATGCCTTCATTCGTATTGTGGAGTGGTCTCAAGTGCATGAACTAATTTTCTTTCAGATGAACCTGCATCAGAATACACCTCAGGTACTCCAGCTGCTAGTGGACATTCAGTCCATGGGGCCAGACCAGGTCCAGTGTGAGTTAAAGCTCCCTGAAACATGGATAATGAGGATGCCGTGTCCATAGCCCTAATTGAAATGCCCTGTAATTCTATTCCTATTGAACTACATTATCTGCTAACATGGATACATATTTATATACCACCAAAAGAAAATCAGGTAACCATGGTGTAGGTTATATACCAAAAAAGACTCTAGATTTTAAACTATATTGAAGAACTCCAGAAGTAAACTGAGAAAAAAACCTAACCATCAGGATCATATGAAGGAAGAATGATACAGTATGAGAAAATGGGAGAAGAGAAAGAAATAGAGAAGATAAGGCAAGAACAATACTCCTAGAGCCCCACCACCTCATGTCACCAGACATGCTTTATAAAGAAAAAGGTGCATGGAAGATGAATTGTCCTCTGAACAACTCTGAAATGGTGAGAGACACACTTCTTTTCATTACCATTACCCATGCTAAATTATCCCTTTGATCTTCAGTCTAGACATTAGCTTGGAAAGAAAATAATCAAGAAGACTTTGCACGGTACAACATGATATTGGCAATTCCATCAAATTCTTCTCCTCAAATCAGTATGACATCAGTTACCTGATTTAATGAAATCAAAGTTTTGTGTAAGATTGACAGCTTTGGGATTCCTACACAGGTTTTGATAACTTCCTGGTTTTAAATATTGCATAATAAGGGGAGACTGGATTGCAACACATTAATAGTACAGTCACAGCTGAATTTAATCACAATTTTTTTGCTTTTAAACTACTTCAGTTTTAAAAAGAAAAGATTATAATGCCTCTGTACAATGTGCCATAGGCATAATTTACACTCTGGTGATACAGTGCTGTGGCTTTCCAAAGCAGGCTATAATTTTCTATATGCTTGTGCTTTTTCCATCTCTGAAGTGGGAGCACTATATTCTGCCATTCCCACTGAAAGCACAGTACATGCCATTGTTATAGTCACATATGAGAGGAATTCTCTGAAAGGCAGCCCACTCCACACCCTTCAATCATGACAGTGCTAAGCTGAGAATGTAAGAAACTATATCCTGGAGTGGGTTCAATATTTAACTACTAAAGTTCTTTTACTGATCTCATTGTATTGTAAGGGACAGTTATGGAAGTTGGAGGAAAGAGCTTCCGAAGCTTCTGCAGTTAATAAATAGTAGGTATAATTCAGTTAATTTTGCTGTTGTTACTATTATTTATTACTAGTGCCATTTTGTTTTAGAAACTGAAAGGAGTATCACAATTTATCACTTTAAACTTTAAAGTTGAATTACACTTCATGCAAAGATTCGTTTAATCTCTTTCTAGAAAAATAACAGGATAATGTAAAGGGGATTAGGATCTTCCTTTGAAAGCTTTGTGTGATAGCCAAATCCACAGAAATTCATTGCAGCCAGGAGGATAACCTTATCTCAGCACTAATCTTAAAAATATTAAAGGACAATATATAAAGGAAGCATTTCTTCCTTGCACACAGCAGGTGTTTTTCTACTATATAGCACATCTGCCAATCTTTCCTTGTATTATACAGTGTCTGAAAATCATTTCAGCTTTCCTGCTGCTTTAGTACATTCAACCAGGTTTCCTCAATTACAGTACCTTCTCTAGATCTGAGTGCTTTTGTTAGCTTTGCTGTTTTGAATCCTTTTTTTTCCCAATCAGGAATTCTTATTCTGAAAGCTTTGGTTATCCACTTTATATTTTTTTTTACTGAAAGCATTTATGTATTGAGTTTGTGTGGCCAGGCTTTGGTTGGGGGAGAGAGAGGTGGGGTGACTACAGGGGTGACTTCTGTGAAAAGCTGCTAGAAGCTTCCCAGTGTCTGACAGAGCCAATGCCAGCAGGCTACCAGATGGGCCCACTGCCAGCCAAGACTGAGCCCATCAGTGCTGGTGGTGGTGCCTCTGGGATAACATTTTTAAGAAGGGGAGAAAGTTACTGTGCAGGGGAAACTGCAGTCAGAGAGAGGAGTGAAAGTATGCCTCAGAAACAGCTTTGCAGACACCAAATCGGTGCAGAAGGAGGGCAGGAGGTGCTCCAGGTGCCAGAGCAGAGATTCCTCTGCAGCCCATGGTGCAGCCTGTGGTACAGCGCATGGCTGTTGATGGTGGAGCAGATCTCCACCTGCAGCCCATGAGGGATCCCACACCAGAGCTGGGAGATGCCTGAAGGAGTCTGTGATCCTGTGGGAAGCCTGTTCTGGAGCAGGCCCAGTGATGAACTGTGAAGAACTGCAGCCCATGGGAAAGACTCTCATTAGAGAAGTTTGTGGAGAACTCCCATGGGAGTGATGAAACACAGGAGCAGAGGAAGGAGCAGCAGAGACAAAGTGATGAACTGACTTTGTGACGCATTCCCTGTTCCCATGAGATGCTGGAGGAGAGGAGGTTTGGAAAATCAGGAGTAAAGTTGAGCCAGGAAGAAGGGAAGGGTGGCGGAAGGTGTTTCTAAGAGTTAGTTTTTTAGCTTCTCATCACCCTACTCTGGTTTGATTGGTAATAAATTAATTTTCTGAAGTCAAGCCTGTTTTGCCCATGACTGTAACTGGTGAGTGATCTCTCCTTGTCCTTATCTCAACCCACGAGCCTTTCATAATATTTTCACTCCCTTGTCCAGCTGAGGAAGGGAGTGATAGAGTGGGTTTGGTGAGCACCTGGTGTCCAGTCAGGGTCAACCAACCACAGCTTTCTGAATTGATTCTCTTTATTCAAAATACCACTGACAGGCTCTTTTTAAACCATGTCTAAATCACTTGTGAACTATATCGGTTTTGAAAACTCCTAGGGAAAGTTTTTCCAGATTGGTTGAGTGCACTCCTAGAAAAATGTTTTTGCTTTAAATTTCCTTTTAATCAGGCTTAGAGTTATACTGGTTCTAACATGGACTAAATAAGTTCTCCTATTTAAAAGATATTTTCAAATTCTTTGATCCAGATTAAAAGTATTGGAGTAGGAAGGCTCAAATTCCACTTCAAAAAGGAGAACAGGAGTGACAAAAAGGTTCCAATATGTCACTTGCATGCTGCCGACATGCAAGAAATAGACCATTGTGTACAAAACAGTTCAGCTCAAACAGTAAATTTATTTTTAGGACCTTGAAAGATGTTATTATTTTCAGGAATTTAGGATTCTATGACTCTATTACTGTTTTATTTAGGAATGTACGGATTCACATATCTAACACAGCGCTATCTATCTTTTCAGGATCAAGAAGCTTCTGGAGTCTTTTGTAAACCTTATTTAACCTCTATTTTCCACTCGGATGGTGAATACACAGGTGATTCCCAATCACAGTTGATACACACCCATTAAAAAGTATGATACTTAAAAAGTCCTGTCCTCTCATGTATCAATTATGACCATTCCTGTCACACAAGAGGATATGCAAGTGTGGGGTATCAAGCATTTCTAGACACATAACACTTAATGGTGCATGGTTAAAGATCCCTCAGGAAAAAGTACAGCAAGCAGTGGTTGGTTAGAACAATTAACGTGTGCAGAAATCCATTTCCTGGCCACGTCTAGGAACAGAAATAACAGTCAGTCAGGCTGGGTCCACCTCAAGGGCTGCAATTAACACTGACACTACTCGTTCCCCAATATCCTCAATCTTCCCAGTGAATCTGCATCTTCTCTTTCCTTGTGTTGTATGGGACAAACAGAAAATAGATAGTATCATCAGCTAAAATGTATTTATAAGAAAGAAATTAAGAAGATTGAATAGTTGAAAGGCTATTATTTCAATAACAAAAGAATAACACTCTATGAAATGTGGTTGGGGAAATACATAAACATTTTAAACAGTGCAAAGTAGAAGCCAGATCCTCATCTTTCACTGAAATCACATGCTGCCTGACTTCAGTTTATCCTTTGAAAATCTCTCATAATTCCTTACAATAGAAAGTTTCCAGTTGCTCACAGCAGTCCCCAGAGCTCTGAACAGTCTTTTCTCCAATGTATTTGAGTAAATGTACTATTTGCAGCAGGACTCATGAGCACCATATTCAAAGTAGTGACAGTTACCACGGATGTGCAGCATAATTCTTGTTGCACTGTTTTCATTGAGCATGCATTGTATACTATTGCTCATTTTTGCTCAAACTTTAAAACAATCTTTTAGCACAAAACATTCATTATTTTGATATTAGATCAATTTATAGGTTGCAGAACTATGTAACTCAGTTATTTCCAAGATTTAAAAGTCTTGTTATAGGGAACTGCAGTTTGGTACACTGATCATGAGGATCATGAGCAGCTTGCATTCAAGTGGTCAGATAAGCCAGGTAGTCTGGGTTATTTGCAGCAAAAGGTAAATGACTATCTTGAAAAACTAAATTACATGAGAATTTATGTTAGAGGAAACCCATTTCATCACAACATTGTCAGCAGTACTGTCTTTAGTTCCAGACTTCCTTCAGAGGAACAAGTCAGTTGCTCTTGACATCCCAATGCCCGTCCATTTCGTTACATTTATGTAGAAGAATACCATGAAGTTACACTGTCAGTCTGGCTCTACAGGCTATTTTATCTTGAAAGCTTCAAGGGAATGGAAATAAGCTGCTCTTTTAAAGAAGGCACTTGAATTTACAAATATGTGACTAAAATAACCCAAATTCAGGCTGGAAATACATATGTGATCATTTGCATTTAAGCATATGAGTGTTTAGAGTAGTATCTATGAGATAAGAGCTTTAACAAATCTTTAAGTGATATAAAATATAGTTGATTACAAACATTTATTAATTATCTTTCAACCGGACTATTTAAAATATAAAATCAATGATTATATGCTGAGCAAATTCTTTTAAAATCTCACTTTCCATTTGTACTTATAGTACCACATTTTTAAAGGAGTCAAGGAGATGAATAACTGAACTGTTTTAAAATATGTTACTATTATTAACCTTTTAATTTGTTAAACAGCAACAAAATTCATATCACAGTGGTATTTGTGAGAGGGGCACCTCTGGCAGAGGCTTTTGCTAATGCAACAGAAATAGAGTACCTTCACCGGGTTTTAATCTGCTTTGTGCTTGTAAAGAAAGCCGAGTAAGAGCAGTTTGGGTTGCAGATGCTGATTTCAGTCTCCAAGATTTTACTGAATACAATATTTTTTTCTGGCAGAAGTTACTGTAATTAGCATGGCTACCCTTAAATATATTTTCTGTGTGATATAATTCTGTCTTTTAGTATAATCTAAAGCAGTGTTTATGTTTAAGGTATCACTTATATGTTTTCTGTGTTCCAGCAATTAGATTTATGCTAGTCTAGAAAATGCAGTACTGGAAGAATGGAGTGATTCATTCCTAGGGTGTTTCCATGGTAAGCTTTTCCACTACTGTAAAATGTTCAGCTTCACAGGTGGTAGCTGTGGCGGCATCACTTGTGCAGAGAAAATACCATGAAGCTTCTGATGCTTTAAGGAAGGCTATTTTTTTTTATTGCTAAAAGCAGTCCTATACAGCATGATACTTATATATGGTAATTACAGTTTCTATTAAAGACTAACTCATGCACAGTGAGAGTCTCTGTAATAAATGATAAAAAATAGAAAAAAAGAAGATATTGTACATTAGCTTAGTAAACAAAGAACATTTGAAGCTGTACAAGTAAAAGTTATAAGCAGAAGACTCATGAAAAGTAGCGGATATGACTTAGAGTATCATAGAGGATCATGAACTGTATATTAATCACTCCTTCCTCATACGTCACCACCTGCTAGGGGATGGCTGGTAATGTGCCCTCTCATTCTAAACAGTTGCCTGAAATAGTGTTATGTCTTGGTTTATGAAGGTTAAGCATACTGGAAGAAAGGCATTGTCCTCTTTCTAGTCAAGCTATTAAATCCTCATCCCCCTTTCAGCATCATTTCAACGAATACATTGCTCTGTAGTCACTGTGCTCCCCTGCCTGCACAGAATGCAACCTCTGGAAGGCAAAACCCTCAGCATGTTCCTGTCAACTGTCATGTTGTAACAGCAGAGTTTTTCCAAATGCATGTGAGAGACCTGATAAGAAAGCCCCAAAATGCACTTTATTGCAGACAATCTGATGACAAAGAAAAAAATTCCTTCGCATTCTCCCAGAAGAAATTAGAGCAAAGTTCACAGCGGCTTGCAGCATTCGCAGCTGTACTCTGACCTGTGAATGAAAACTAGTAATCTCCCTGCAAAGGAATCAGGGATGATGGGGCAGTATCATGCACTCTTTCTTCTCTGAAACATGAAAAAGAGCTGGTGATCTAGCAGTCACTTTTGACATGTCTTATTAACTTGTGGGAGAAACTCAGAATCCTTTCTTCCTCCAGGCAGACAAAGCTGTACTCCCTCTTAGCTTATGTGACATGCATTCTTGAAATGGAAACTCTTAGCTTCTAAGACCTGTCCTGTGGCCAAGACACATTGATGCCAAGACTCATTGACACCAACCTATACCTCCTCTTCTGAAACAGTACAGGGTAGCAGAGGCACACCATTCTTTTGCTACTCCGGTGATATTTCAAAAATTAATGATTTTTAAATGGTATGAGTGGCAAAGAGAAAAGAGGTGTGAAGTGGAGAGCCTAGTTATTACACTCCATCACATTCAGCACCAAGATAAAAGATCTTTTATCCCTCAAAATTGCAGAATGGTTGATGTTGGAAGGGACCATTAAGGGTCATCTAGTCCAACCTCCCTGCTCAAGCAGGGTCAACCTAGAGCACATTGCTCTGGATTGTTTCCAGAAGGCTTTTGAATATCTCCAGGGACTCCACAACTCTGAGCAACCTTTTCCAATGCTCATCCTCTAGTAAAGAAGTTCTTCTTCACATTCAGGTGGAACTTCCTGTGTATTAGTTTATGCCTGTTGCCTCTTGTCCTATTACCTGACACCACCAACAAAAAGTCTTCTTGACACTCTCCCTTCAGGCATTTATACCCATTGATCTGACCCCCTGTCAACCGTCTCTTCTCTAGGCTGAACAGGACCAGTTCCCTCAACCTTTCCTCATATGAGGAAAGGGTCTGATGCTCCAGACCCTTAATCCTTCTAGTAGCCCTTTTCTGGACTTGCTTCTGGAGCTCCATGTTCCTCTTGTACTGGGGAGCCCAGAACTGAACACAGTACTGCAGGTGAGGCCTCACCAGGGCTGAGTAGAGAGAGTATTACCTCCCTTGACCTGCTGGTGGTCTTCCTAATCCACCTCAGGGTACCATTGGCCACAAGGGCATAATGCTGGCTCATGGTCAACTTATCATCCACTAGGATCCCCAGGTCCTTCCCTGCAAAGCTACTTTCCAGCAGGTCAGTCCCCACCTGTACTGGTGCATGGGGTTATTCCTCCCTTGTGCAGGACCCTGCATTTGCCTTTGTTGAATTTCAAGATGTTCCTCCATGCCTATCTCTCCAGCCTGTCTAGATCCTTCTGAATGACAGCACAGCACTCTGGGTTATCAGCCACTCTTCCCAGGTTTGTATCATCAGTAAACTTCTGATGAAAATGTTTTCAATTAAAAATGTTTGTATTTTTAAAGCTACCTTTTCAATTATTATCCTATTATCACCACCATGACATTTCTAATACTGCAAAGATTTCACACTGATGAGATGGTCTGCCTTGCACCAGACATTAGAAAAAACATCAGTTTAATTTTTCTACTGAGTTGAATTTTATGTAG
The DNA here is from genome assembly GCA_025447955.1 of Psilopsiagon aurifrons. Lineage (NCBI taxonomy): Eukaryota > Metazoa > Chordata > Aves > Psittaciformes > Psittacidae > Psilopsiagon > Psilopsiagon aurifrons. Next base: position 36,134 of record JAOEHY010044439.1, read on the forward strand.
GGTTTGAAACATGTTAGGTTTTTGATGGGGACTAGATTTATTGGAGAATAGCAGGGTGCCCCATGCATTCAGTTTAGGTCAAAGTTTGTACTTCATCTATTCTTTGCCTCTCACGACCAAAAGAAACCAATTGCTGCTGAGTGGACAGAGTATGGACATTCTCCCTCTAAAATTTAAACAAGACATAAGGCAGGTTGATGTGGACACTATTTATGATTTTATACATTGATTACTGAGACATAATCTACTGGATACTTCATAGTTCATTACTATTGCAACAGATCAGACAATCAGGCTGTCAACATTATGCCAGCTAGCTGTCCTGGGTCTGGCCGGGAAAGAGTTAATTTTCTTCATAGTGTCCTCTATGGTGCTGTGTTTTGGATTTGTGATGGAAGTGGTGTTACAGATCGATGTTTTAGCGATTGCTGAACAGTGCATGCACAGCATCCAAGTTTTCTCTGGTCCTTATTCTGAGTAGGCTGGCAGTGGGCAGGATGTTAGAAGGAGACACAGTCAGGACAGCTGACCTGAGCTTGGCCAAAGAGAAATCTCATACCATATGAGATAGTGCTCAGCAATTAAAAACGGAAGGTTGTCTTTCCAAAGTAGCTGTTGCTTGGAGACTGGCTAGGCATTGGTCTACTGAGGGTAAATGATCTGTTTTGCATCATTTGGATTTTTTTCTTCGTTTTTCTTCACTTATTAAATTGCCTTTATCTCAGCTCACCAGTTGTCCTGCTTTTGCCCTTCCAATTGCCCCACATTTTGCTGGAGGAGAGTGAGTGAGCAACTGGCAGGGGCTTATCTGTTGGCCAGGGTCAATCCATCCCACTGAGTCAGTGACGAATTCCAAACTGGCCTGAGAGCTTTGGTAGCAGGAAATGCAATACAGTCACTCTAGAGGAGTTTGCATTTCATGTGCTATTCAAGGACAAATCATGGACTGGAAAATATGGAATTTCAAGGGACATCAACTTTGTGCAATTCTTCTGCATTTTGATAACAACAAACATTTGTTAGAGTGAGTTCACTAGCAGGTCAGGATTTATGTGGCAGCCAGGCTGCCACACATTTAATCAAGAAATAGAGAGCAGAAATCCTGCATATCCTTAAAGGCTTTAATTCTTCATTTTTGACTTTGTTCCTGCTGGCCCACAGACCACAGCGGACTCCTTGCCTGGGTTCTGAGATGGCAAATACAAAAAACCCACTTCCCTGGAATCAGTACAAATCCCAGTCACATGCCCACAGAGCTATGAATAATTCCTTGGAGCTGACACTAAGTGGGGTTGAACAGCACACAGAAATATGCAGAGACACCTTGATCTGTCCCAGTGTAGAGAAGAAAGGACTGCAGTGGCAGTGAGCTGCATGCTGTCAAGGGAATCAACTTAGATGGGGAACATGTATCATTCTCAAGCCATTTAGCAACTCTTACCTTTGATTTACATCAGTGATTTTCTCAGAATTAATTGTGAGCATTCTTGTACTAAGAAATATTGGAGGGTGAGACCCAAGAGGATGGACCAAAGCACACCAGGAACTTGATTCTTGGGGCATTTTGCAATACTTGTAGATACTAGCTTTGAGAAGGAGGCAATGTTTCTTCACATGCTATTTGTAAGAGTACTACAGAGAATTCAGAGCTAGAAAGTTGCTTCCACTGTTGGCAAAAGATGGTCAGGCAGTGTTTAAGACATGCTGATCTACACTGGATGCTAGGTTTGTCTAGAGTCTGGGACCAACAGCATCCAAAAGCAATTCAATATTGTCTCAAGATTTTTTAAACAGGCAAACTAGCAAATTGCAATCACTTTTAGGGAGAAATATAAAGGAATGCTATACCTGGTACAATGATATAACAAGATAGGAATGTGAGAACAGTTACTCAGGTCAGACCAATATGCGTTTTTACCATTATTCTATCTCTTACAACAAAGCTGTAATCTCTCAAAAGAGGATAGCTGTAAACCATGACCTGCAGCAAAGAATGTCTTGAATCAGACGTGTTTCACAGTCCCTAATAGATACTTCTTCTTCGAAGCTCTCTGATTCCTTTCTAAACCCATGTCAACTTTGAACGTCTACATTGTGTGGCGCAGCTCCACTAAGCATGTATTCCTGCTCTGTTTGAATTTCTTCCTTTTTTTTTTTAATGTGATGTACACAAGTTCTATTAGAAGATGAACAATTATTGTTTATTTGCTTTTCTCGCATCTCTCTTGATGTTGTAGACATCTTTCATAACACTCTTCAAACTTTTTTTTTCTGCACTAGGAAATGTCAAGCTATCTGTTGAATGAATGGTTTCCATTTCTTTGATCACCCTTCTCACCTTTTTCCCTTTCATATCACCACTCTCATTTTTGAGATGAGAGGATAAAATGACAAAATAATGCAGGGTAATGGAGCCCTATTTATTCATATCTGTGCTTTCATGATGCTTCCACCTTCCCTTCCTAAGGATTTACTCTTTACTTTCCTAATTGCTACTGAACAGGGTTGGTGTATTTCATAGATTATTCAGAAAGTGCTGCAGAGAATAATAGAACCTATAAACTTCCAACAAAACCTTTCCGAGAGGTAGTTTCTGATTCAGAGCCAAACCTTCCATTAGAAAAGTTAAGATCTTCCCCCCTTTTAATGTGTTTTGCTTCTCACTATGTATCAACTTTCTTTATTTTGAATTGCTATCCACATTTATTTTTCAGTAGGTCACTCAGTATTATAACTCTCATACAATTCTTCACAGTTGGCTTGGATGGCTACAGATCAGTCTTTAGAGGTAAAGGATAAGGTAGTAAGAACAAAATGTTATAGTGGACCTTGAGCAATCAAGAACCAACTTGAACCTGAGAATATTGTAAGCATGGCTTACTTATTGTGAGCTTTGGGAAAGACAGCAAAACCTCTTTATGTAGATACAAATGCCCTAATTATTTGCTCTAAGTGGAATAAAGCTTTTTTTAATATTTCAAATTCTAGAATATGAGGGATAGCAACTAAACAATATCAATGCGCCAGACACATGCTTAATGCCTAGTTAAAAGATGCATCTGATACACTGCAATTACAACTTTCCCTTTTAATTTCAGGTCACCTTTTATGTCTGTATTTCAGTTAAAGTTTAAAAGTGATTCCACAATCATTAAAATGCATATCTAGTTAAAAATAATGAATTCAAGAAAGTTAGGAAAAGGCCACTTTCTTTCTAGAGGAAACAATATGACATCTTGCTTATTATGTCACACCCTGTTGACTTTAATCCATTAAAATGCCAGTTTTAGAAAGCTGTTAATTATATTTTAAGATGCTCTGAAGTAAAATAATATCAAGTCTGTTTCTAAGCGTGCTTCCATTCAAGGCAGATTAAAGCAATTTATCTCAAAGAGCTCCTGTGCAGAGACAAGAAGATTACAAACACATCCTAATTGTGAAGAGCCATCAGCCATTTCTGGAATATAAAGGAATATGGTGCTAAGAAAACATGACATTCACCTGGAATTTTGTAAATTTACATTTTCATCTATCATGTAAATTTTTCTAGTAATCAGTTAATAGAGCTACTAAGGCCGAGAAAATTGATAAAATCTAAACTAGACTTTCTACTGTTTGATCTCCCAGTGTCAGTAGCAATGCATTTAGCTTATGAATGTCCTGAAGGCACAAGTGTCTCCTGTTCTGGGGACTGTGATATGTCTTATTTCTCAGGAAGAGTGAAGTTGCCACTGGAAATTACATTTAAATCTAGTAAATCTCTAGAAAGCAAAGGATCAAAACCATCAAAATACTGAGTGCCAAACAGTCATCTGCATTTTGAATGAATGCTTCTCATGGTCCAAGTTTCATTACTATTCAGTTTCTGAATAGTCCTGCTGCATTTATGCAGAAGATATGGTAGGATTGGAATGTGCTAAGAGCTGTTGTATGGGGAAAATCCTCTCTTTTCCACAGATTTTCAGACCTTGGTCAGATCTCTTAGATGTTTTCACTGAAGACCATACTTAAGAGAGCAATAGCTTCGCTACAACATAGCACATACAAAGCAGCTCGATAACGTCCTTAATCCTTTTGTTAGTGCAAATAACTTGAGTTAAAAAGGTCAACATACATGAGTTTTTGGTAATAAAGGAATTAAAGTTAGATGCTAGACTCAACTTTGAACTGGAATAATTTTTCACCTAAGAGAAAACAAGGCTTTTTTCTATGCTAAAGTTCTTGAGCTGTAAAATCAGTATTAGTTTAGCTTACTGGAAGTGTTATAATCTTATAATGAATATAATGAAGCACTGGAAATATGACCCAGATAACACCTTAATGCATATTTGAAACAAATTCCATTGCAACAACTTATGTTGTCTGCTCATAGATCCAACACCAGTGATTCAATAGTATTAATTAATATTTCTACTTCCATTTAGCAATATTTACCCGTTGGCCTTAATTTCAGTGTGTTAATGTACTGGCTGGAAAGAAACATTATCTTATTGTCTTACAAAATGGAAAGGTTTTCATCTGGGGAGGAAAGATGAAAATTGCTGAATGCAAAATTACCTATTTTTTTCTGAATTGAGGAAATTACTATAATTATTTTTGTTTTTTTATTTGAAGTCATACTTATAAATTCAAGGTTGCAGAAGCAAAGTCAGTAATATCATAGCATTCCTAATGTTTTGTAAGGTAAACTTACCGAAGATACTCGCATGCAAATAGGTATGTGACTTCCTCTGGATTAGCTTGCTGAAAATGGCTGTAGTGCTAGCCAGACTACTCAAATGTCATTGATGTAACAAGGGCTTCAGGATACTTTCTAGAAGCCTGCCTGAGCCCTTCAGCAGGGCCCTTAGCCCTTTTGTGGAAAACTTTTCTGCAAAACTATATTCCCTTCACTGAAGATCATACACAAACTATCTAGGAACTTGAGTTATTATTAGCATTTTTTTTTTTTTAAATAAACCTGTATAGAACGAAGTATTTCTTCTTAAAATCAGAAGAAACCCCCAATAGTCTGAGCCTTAGAACTCCAAGGCATTGCTGGTATCTCAAACAGATCAGAGGGTGCAAAGTGACTATAATTAGTAGGCAAATATCTCTACCATAAGCAGACATGTAAGCTTATCAAAACCCCAAGCACATAAACCTAGGACTATACATGATGATATACTGGATGTAACACCACAGGAAAAATTTCCCTTCCACCACCTTTTAGAATAGATGTCAGTCATTTAAAATAAAAAAAAATAATGCAGCTGTGTAAAAAAATGCCATAAATCCTGCATGCAGATAATAGCCAAACATCTATAAAAATAATCTGTGAATACCCAGTAAGACGAAGAAGAAAGCTCACCCTCTGAAAGAATGCTGGAGTTCATCTTTGAAAAGTTATAGTGGGGGAAATTGAAAGTAAAAGTGCCACTGGAAGAACTGTCTAAACAAGTATCTTTTCAAACTTTCAAAACTGAAATTTAAATAGGTGTCAAAGACTAAATCAAATAAAATCACTGCAGTGGCTTCTATTTACTTCATTTCAGGTTCTCTAGTGAGTAGATGAAGACTATTGGCACCATATGCATTTTATTTCTTTTGAGAAAACTGTCAGCTGGCATGCATCATAACAGAAAAACACCCTTGTAATAGCCTTTTAACATTGTTAAATATATTCCTTTATGCTTTTATGCCTTTGTTTTCTTTCTCTTTTTTTCTGTATCT
>JAOEHY010044440.1:0-17503 GCA_025447955.1 Psilopsiagon aurifrons
TTTCACCAGTGTAAATGTCGGGGGGGGGGGGACGGGGGGTGACGACGGACGGACGTCTGATGTTTGGCAGCAGCTGTGGAATCCGGAAAACAAGGAAATGGGTCAGATCGCTGTTTGAAAGGCAGTGTTTGGTGTCTGTGATCCTTGTGTGCAAGGAGAGCAGGCAACTACTTTAGTCCTTGCTCTGTTTAGGTAAGTGCGTGCGTTCCTGAGCTCTTGCTTTTGATGGAGCTCAAAGCACAGGAGCGCGGACTCGGGCTCGGGGATCCCTCGGGTGGTCGGAGCCAAGGGGCGCGGCGCGGTTCCCCGGCGCCCGGCTCATGCCGCGGGCCGAGTGACCCAGCCCGGCTGCGAGCTCCGCCTCACGGCCGCTCCTCCCCGCCTCACGCCGGGCTGCGGGGCTGACCAGCGGCGGCCGCAGGGGCGGAGCTCGGCCAATGGGATTGCGGCAGCGCAGGTGGCGTAGCGGGGCGGGCCGCTCGCTCCGGGAGCGGGGTGGGGGGGCCGCGCTCTCCTGGCGGTCACAACCGCGACGTCGCTCCGCTGTCGCTATGCGCCGCTGAGGCGGGTGCTGGCCGGGTCTCGCCATGGGGGTACTGCCGCCCAACAGCAGCCTCGGCTTCACCGACGGCCCCCCGCAGCCGGGCGGGGGTGCGGCGGCAGGGCTGGGAGACCGCGGCTGCGAGAACGGAGCCCTCATGGACAGCTTCGGCATCTTCCTGCAGGGGCTCCTGGGCGTCGTGGCCTTCAGCACCCTCATGCGTGAGTTCGGCGGGGGCGGGCCGCGGCCGCTGGGCCTCTCCGGCTCCGCACGGCCTGGCAGCAGCGGCCGCTCGGGAACTTCCGCGTCGGGGGACTCGGACTGGGTTAATGGTGCCGCCCCCTCGCTGCAGTGCCCTGAGGCCGTCCAGGGCTATGCCGGGCTCCCGGCCGGGCTGCGGCCTGAGGAAGTGCAGCCGCGGCCGGCGCTTTGCTGCTGGCGGGTGAGCGGGAGTGGGGCCGTGAGGTGAGGCCGCAGGACACGGCTCGGCAGCTCCGGAGGCTTCTTGGTGCTCCCCGTGCTCCTCTGGCCAGGACTGTGCCCCTGCGGGGCTGAGGCAAACGGCTGGTGGGCTCTGAATGCAGGCGCTTAGGATGAACAGCGTTGTTTCCCAGAGGCTGGGTGTCAAGTGCACTTGACTTTCTGAAACTTGCTTTTCTAATGTTTGCGCCAGTGTCAGTACGATATATCACTTTCGGTGTGGGCACGTATTCGCTTTGAACGCAACAGCAGGATGTAGTGATGTGTACAGGATTACTCGGGTTTGAAACATACAAAAGAAGAGAGTTTGGCCCTGTCAGTTTTATTGCAAGTGCACCTTGTCTCATTGTCAATAGCACGGTGGGACACACGTGTTTAAATCGCCGCGCGCTGTGCCATGCTTGCACCGCACCTTGGACCTGAAGCAGTCGGTGAGCTCGTGCGGCTGCTTGCAGCAGCTCAGCTGATGAGCAGTAACTTGTTACCTGCTCGTTTGAGTTTGGTGGAAAGGCAAGGAAGGACTCGAGCGTCTCCAGCCCTGCCTGCTCTGAGGGAATCGCAACAACGTGGAGCACTTCTAGTAGATTTTTCTCTCTGTCTCATGCTGTAGTTAGTGTCCCTTCAGTTGAGGAGTGAAAAAGAAGCCCAGAGCCATTGCTCAGCTGACCATGAAGATGCTTTTAACAAAATGTGGGGGAGGGAAAAGGGAGCATCAGCTGCAAGTGTTTATAGTTTGAGCTGAAGACCAAGATCCTGTTTACGTTAGAATGGCATTGATACCACTTCATGCTAGTGTCATAGTGCAGTGTTTGAGTCAGAAGTTTGCTAGCACACTCTATTTGCATACTTTGGTGTTTCCATCATGGCAAACAATTGCATTGCTCTCATAAAAACTATGTATGCATGTAGCATAGTTTATATAAGTATGTAGGTGTCATGTTACTGAATGACAACAGTAGTCACTGGTGTAACATTTGCTTAGTCAGCATCCTCATAACTAGAAGTTTTAAAAGTTTGCAAACAAAATTACTGCTCTAAGGTGATGATGTGTAAGCATTGGTTTTAGAATGAAGAGATACAACCAGGTAATTTGTAAGGGTTTTATGTCAAAAGGTGAAGAACTGCAGATGTTATTTGCTGGGATAGGGTTTTTTTTCTGGGAATGGTATCGCTTACCTTTCTGGTTTTTAGAGAGACACTGGAATACTCAGTGAAGACAGGAAAAAGTGAATACAAAATGTTTGTAATAGGAAATCAAAAGCCTAGTTGTAAGCTGCACTTCCTGACTTTGGCTGGATATTTTTAAACCATGAACTATTAGAAGCAGTCTGTCAATAAAGTGCTTGAAATTGTGGAAGAAGGAGGTGAAAGCAAGGTAGCTGGTCCTTGCAGTGGTACTGGTCAGGGAAGGAATCTGTTTCCAAAGGAGATTAGAGCAAAAAAGGTAGCAACTTGTCAGGCTTACAAGTGCTTATATTTAGCAACTGAAGGACAGGTATGTTTGACATCCATGTTCTTTTCCACTTAGTCTTGTGCCTGTCCCCTAGCAGGAGGAGAAGATGGTCTCACCCTGGACCAGTTACACTGGCAAGCTAGCAGTTCCCCCCCTCAGTTAAATGTGGTGCTGGAGCGATGGTTTTGTCTGTCCAGATGTTTCTGTCCTTTTTCTATCATATGCAAAACACCTGAAATGTTGTTCCAAAACCTTTAAAAGTTGCCTCAACAAATAGGTCTTTTTGTGATCTCATGTGACAGAGAAGTGGGAACTTGTGCCTGGGGACAGGAGGGAGTGTGACCTCTCCTCAGCAGTCATGGTTGTTCCTGTCCCTGAGCTGCTGTGGCAGAAGGGATGACACAGCTTCTGGAGCTGGATCACAGAACTGATGCAGCAAGAAAAATAAATAGGGAAATGTGATTATTTTTAAGCTGGAGTATTTCTGTGCTGTCATCCTCCAGCTGTCCAGCACAACTGAGGTGGTCATGCTGAGGGAGAAACAAGTGGCTGTACGTGTGGACTGCTGGAGAAGTGGCCCTGCTGCCAGGGCAGAGGTGGGCCTCCCTTTCGAATGGCATTAATTGTCTGTGTGTGGCTATATCACTTCTCCAGCTCTTTGTAAAAAGTCAGAGAGCTGAAGGCAAGCAACTGGCTGGTATTTAAATTTAATATTTCAATTTGACTTATAAAGCAAAAATCATTTGTCTTTTTGTGTGGTGGTCCTTTTTTTTTCTCTCCTATTTGGAAGGAAATCCTAGAAGGAGGTACTAAAATACTTGAGTGTAAATGGTGCAGAATCCTATGTAGAAACAGAAATGAAAGTGGTAGCAACAGAAATGCATTGTGCAATTGCTCTATATGCACAGAGGCTGTTTTCCTTTGAAAAATATTTAATTTGACGTGTAAAGAAGAAATTTTTTTTGTAAGTGCCTAAATCAAAGACTGACTCAGACTTGCCTTTTTCTAGATAACTCTTGCCATGCTTGCCTTCAGTGGAGCGAAGGCAAGGTTGTACTGGTTTGTTCTGATTTTAGTAACTGGCTGTAAGAGGAGGACCTTTTCTTTGCTTTGTTGATGGATGTTCATCTACAAATGGTTGAAGGATTGTTTTTAGAGCTAAATTGTTTAAGGTCTGATGCTCCAGTTTGCCACCTTCTTGTTTGTGAACCTACTCAATTGCTGTAAAGGTATGCTATCAGCTGACCCTCCGTTGACATCAGTTAAACTTTGTATTTTAAGGGCTAAAATGTGGTCAAGTGTCAGGTTTTTAATTTATTGAAGATGTGACTCTGATGGAGGGAGTGTGGAAACTGTATTGCTGAGACTGTCTTCCAGTGCTTCAAAGAATCAATCATGTTATCAGCCTGCCTTGTGTGTGCCCTCACTACTGAATTAGCACAACCAGGAAGTGACAGGAACAGAGCCTTTCTCACTTTGAGCTGATGAAGTGACCATTTGAAATTAAATCTGAAGTTTCCTTTTCATTGTAGATCTTGCCTGCCAGTTCTGTCATGCAGGGAATGAAGAGCAGTTTAACTCGTTCTCTTACCTCACAGTAGCCTTTTAAATGAGTGACTCTTCTGTTATTTTCAGATTCAAATATACAACCCGTCATAAACCCCTTAATCTTTTTCTTGTAGGAGATGCATTAGTTATCACCTATTCTGACATGATACAGTAGCCTTCCTAATGCCCTTAACCAAAGAAGTTTGTGTTTGTCTTTTTTGCTGTATTTCAGATCTTGCCCTCCTACTCTTTGTGTAAACCATTGTGTTCTAGAGAAGTGAGGTTACTTTCCTGATATCTGAATAAGCAGTGAATATACTTAATATTATTGGAGCCCATCAGTGTGTTGCCTTTAATCACTGTGGATTAATCTTTACTGCTCAGAGTTTGATTCTCTGCTGTGAAGCTAAAGATGTGTCGAGACACTTTCGCTCAGATACTGCAGATGTTCTAGTACATCAGTAGTCATGCTGAAGTTGGGTGAGACAAATTCTGTTGCTTTCCTCCTAACCATAGGCTGTAACTCCCTATCAGAGGGAACTGACTGATTAAGAACTACCTCTTTGTGGCAGATCTGTTTGGCCTGGCAGCCTTTTTGGATTCTGGCCACTCATCCTCAAGTCTATTAGCCTGCTTTTTTGAAGTCTGCTGTTTCATTTTACTCTTGTCCCTCCTATCTAAATGTGTGTTATTTTCCACCCTTGGTTATTTAAGCCCAGCCACTTCATAACAGGAAGTTTTAATGGGTTTCCCTTGGTGGAAGAGATGGATGTTTATGCTTTAGGTCAGTAAGCCAGACATAATATTTTTTCAAAGTTTGCCATTGTAATGCTTGTATCTTATTTCATGAGGAACTTGATTTTAAAATAACAGCTTTGTTTTCAAGTGAGGTTTTTCTTCGCGTAGTAGTTTTTTATTTACTGATGCCACAGAGTTGGTTGGTATAATAGGATCTGTGTTGTCAGTAATCCTAAGCGCCTTCTGAGCATTTTTTGGTTAGTCTTTTATTGGTAACAAGTGATTAGAGTGGACTTAGCACAGTATACCCCCACGTGTGTGATGTAGGCATAGTTGTAAGTAATGTAATTTCTATTAGCCAAACTGGCTGAAAGGTATGGGGGAAGAAAGAATTGCACATGCTTTTACCCTGTCTGACACAACCTTTTTCATGTACTTATCTTGATTATGTTGTTTATTTACTAAGCTTCTTTATCAGTAGATTGGTACCTTATCAGTGTGGCTTTTTTTGTTTTGGGGTACTTAGGAACTGCTGAGAAATTACATGTGAATCCTATTGCTGAATTACTGAAATAGAAATATTGCTTGGTCCTCTGCAGGCAAAAGGTTTGTGTCTGTGTGTGGAAAATACAAATATGCGGTGAAGGAGAGCAGGGTGTGTGGGTCTTTTGCCTTTTTATGGCTTTATTGTAGTTTCTACTTGCACTGAAAAGTTAAATGGCTGGGGAGACATGCAGTGAATAAGTGAGTAGGTTGGTTTGCTGTTGAGAGTCACAGCTGGGGGAAAAAACCCAAGCAATTCTTAAAAAAGATACTGCATATATATATATATATATTTTTTTTTTTTCTTTTAAGGTCTTCTTTGCTTATAGTGCCTTAAAGGAATTACCTTGAAAAATACGTCCCTAGGATCAGTTTACTTTACAGCAGGGTTTTTCCACCTGATAAGCCATTCAAGGAAAGTGAATGTTTCTTTAAATAATAAGCTGTCTTTGTAAGTAGTTCAGTGGAATTTGAAATGCTTTAGTAAAAGTATGCTTTTCAGAGGTATGATTTCATATTTGTGTGAAGGTAAGGGAGTATGAGTGCAGGAGATAATGTTCTGGGGAGCAAGGACTTGAGAAGGAATTTAAAGTAATTCCAGTGGCCTTTCAAAAAAAAAAAAAAATTAAAGAAAACAGATGAAAAAGAACCAAAGCACATGATTTTAGTTGTGTTCTGTCACAATTTTCTTTCTGCTTGAGCAGATTTAAGGAACATGAAAATGATAGGGAGTTGGCTTTAATATCCCATAAAATCAGCAGTGGAATAGCAGCTTCTGAGTAGCAGTGTCAAGTTTATTCTACCTGGCCATTTCCTAAGATGTAGGAAGAAGCCTGTTAGCAGGGTGGTGTTTTATTAACAAAGACATTGTTTTAACGGACTTGATATTACCTGACTTTTTAACATCTGATCCTTGTATGTATTTGCTCTGAGTGATGTGGTATGTGTTCACATAAATTTCTGGGAACTGCCTCATGTTCTTTGTGTGACCCATTTTAGAACTTGTCTCATACAGAATTTCAAATCTCAAATAGGACCGTCCCTATAGCTGAAAATAGGAACAGTATTGTACTTACACACTGCAGCACACTTTGCAGAATGTGCTGGATTTTCTTTCCTAGAGCTTTTTGTGAGTCCAAGTACCTGGTGAATTGCCAGGTGTATGTAGAATGTGCGTTCCAGTGTCTACTTGGACCTAGTATTAGGTGGTCTGAAATGACTTTAAGGGCCACTTTCAGATATCATCTCAATGTTGTGGTTGAAGCCCAGCTGGCAACTAAGTACCCAGCAGCTGCTTGTTGTCCAAGAGCAGATGGGTGGCTGGGTGCAGAACCCTGAGAAAGACCATGGACAGCTCCGCCAGCGCTACAGGTCAGGGCCCAGCCCCAAGAGCTTCCCTTTGGGTCTGTATTGACTTTTCCTGAAGGGCTCCCTGTGTAAGGCAAATCATTGTCTTACATGGCAGTCAGTCTGCAGGTCTGGCTATCTGACTAGCCAGTGTGAAAGGATGATTCGATCCCCTCCCACCTGGCTGGAAGCCAAGGAGGAAGCAGGAGGGCATGATGGTGGTCGAAAGAAGGCATATTTACCCCTTGCTCCTTCAGGCCCAATCCATGGTAATTAGCAATGATCGGTATCTTAGTGGGCTGTAGAAGCTATTAGTCTGCAGGTTAAGTGGCTGCAGGACTTGGAAAAGCCCTTTGAGGTCACTTTGGTCACAGCCAAGTAAATGATGCTTTACAATGATCAAGTGCTTTGTTTATTCTCAGATGGTGAAGTATTGCTGGCAGCCATGTAACATGACTGCATCTTGTTTGTTTTAAATAAATCATCAGGCCTTTCAGTGTCTCTGTGACATTCATATCTGTGTTTAAGACAAAAATGAGAGGTGCACGACAAGCTGTAGCAGGGGGAGGAGGGGGAAGCAACCATGTGAGTAAATTAGCTAAGTAAATGTCTTTCTTTTACAATGGTAATATTGTAGTGCTTTTTAATGTATGAAATATCTAGTAATGGTAATGTAAGTTCTGTCCAGTCTAAGCTCTCCAGGACAAGGCAAACCGTTCTCACAAATTTCATGTTATACAAAACCAAGTAATAATAGCATCAGGAAGTACTCAGCTGATCCTTTTTCAATTGAAGCAAATAACCTGAAAGGAATTTAGGAATAATAATTTTGGAATTGTTTTCTATTTTGAAAACAGAAACCCAGTGTTATTTTGTAGCATAGTTATATACGTGTCTTTGCATTTATTGACAATAAGAGAAACATGTTTTCATAATGTTTATTCTTGCTAAAACTACGTTTTCTTGGGGTTTTTGATTAAAACTGCCTACAGGATGCCTGATTCTTTGTTGGGTATAGATTGTAATAGCATTTTATTAGGTGGCTTAACATCCTGATGGTGTCAGGTCATTAATACATGTCAACTATTACCATAAATGTCATGCAAGTTAAAGTTAAGGAAAAAAGCCACCAAAAAGTACAAGTTTAGATAAATAATCTGTAAGTAAGTTGCACTTTTCATTACCAGTTGTCTGATGCCCTTCTTTGTCCTGTTGGCTCAGAATGTATTAAGTTTTCATATTACTCAGCTGATTGCTGGATATAATTGTACTCCAGATAATAAGATTGCTGTAAGTATAATTTGGCATGTCATTCACATTATGAAGTGTTTAGGAAAAAGGATAAGTTATGTTGACATTTGTAAACTATTAAAATGATAAATTAGCCAGAAACTCTGAAGCTGTTTTTAATTAGAACTAACTTGTGGACTGTTAGCTAGCCTGTTGTTTAACTGTGCACTGCATAATGAATGTGTTCCTGACTAGTGTTTTATAATTAAATTTGTAAGGAGCTGATTGTACAACACACACTGTGCATTTTTGTATTCTGCAGTGATATTAATTTCATGGTTAATGAAGTTTTCGTTCTTAAACTGGTGTTTAACAAGGTCTTACCTGGATGGATTCTGTTGTTGAAATGAGGCTGCCTTTGCAAGTGGTGTTGTATAGGGATGAGGTTTTAAGGTTTAACCAGGAATAACTAAACCTGTTTGCACTGTTACTCAAAATACTGAAGACTTGTTTTTCTAGCACTGACCCTGAATCACACATTTTATTTAAATTTGCTATTATAACCTAGTACATATGTTACATGCAATGCATGTTGGGGGTAAAAATGCACTAAAACGGCCTCCTAGTTCAAACCTCTCATAGCTTGCATTCGTGGTTTTGACCTGTAGTTCCACTATAAGTTAGCTCAGAGGCATGCTGAGCTTCAGCAGGGAAAAGTCATCTCATGGAAGGTACTAAACTTGGGGTTTCTGTTGTTCATGATGCTTGGTTTGGGTTTTGGTTTCATTTATCTAGAAATGGCTTTTTTTTTTTTTAATAATGTTTTCGTAGTTTTGACTTGGATCATTTTGAATTTTGTCATCTTTTTGGCTCCTTCAGATTCTAAGGCAAAGCTTTCCTCATCTTGCCCTGATTAATGTGCTGGCTTCTTTGGGAGAAGAGGAGTACAGTACTGTTCCCTTATTTTTGTCTGGTCCCAGGGCATTAAATAGAGCTTGGAGGATTTGGGGAGCAGCTGCCTATAAGCTGCTCAAGACAGAAAGAGTTGTGACAAGAAGTTTGTTTGTGTTCTTACTCTCTTTGAGAGGTCTCTCCCTTGCTGTGTTCCACTAGCGCTGTTGGAGGAGATGAACCAATGGAAGTAACTGGAAATTGTTGGTGAGAGGTAAACTGGAAAAAGGAGTTCCTGGATTTGTGAGAGTTTCAAATGTAACAGCAAGTTTTATATGACTGATGTCAGTTTGGTAACTGGTAAAACTGAAGAAATCATTGTCCTGGATTTCAGTGCTTAGAACTTTGCCAAATACTGTATTATAGTGTACATCTTTCCAATTTTGGACATGTCACCTTGAATTGAGTACTCATAGAAACAACCTTTGCTTGGTTTTTGTTGTTCCACTCTAGTTATTTTTTTCCATTTATCAAAAATACAGGTTTCATTTTCCCCCATGGAACAGAAATGAAAAAGAACTGTTCACAAGTAACAATATATATCCTCTGTCTCTAATAATTTTTGAAGATACGCTCTACAATTTTAAATCCTTTTTAAAATAACTGCTCTTTTTATCTTGTGCTGGAAAAGCAACTACTATGCAGCATCTTCCGGCATAGCTCTCTCTTTTGAGGTGGATGATGTGACTAGCAGTGCATGTTATTTTATATGTACAGGGGTTTAATGCTTTCTTTGGAAGGTAATTGTAATGTTAGAAGATGAAATAGTCTTAAGGAGCTTTAAAATTAAACTGGGGGGGAAAAAAAACATCCTCCTCCATATGATCTTAAAACCTTGCGGTTTCTTATGGCAGTACGGTTTAGTGCTGGCATTAGGTTTTGGTGTTGTGAAGCTTTTATGAAACTTACACAAATGGGAAGAAGTATGAAGCTTTACCATTAAAAAGAATGCTTGTGCACATGGAAATTGTTACATTTTTTCATCTTGACTTCAGAAGTTGAATTTATATTGGGAACACCTAGTTGCTGGTATATCATATCAAAGAAATCTGCATAATTGGCCACTCGATATATGATAGTGTGTGAAGAGAATGTATGAACATAGGTTGTGTATCTTTTGTTCTTTGTAAAACAGCTGGTGCTATGTGAAATGTGTCTTGCTTACAATTCAATGCTTCAATAGTTTTAGCAGCCTAGAAAAAATGAATCTGGTAAGCAAAGCTACTTGGAATTTAATGCACTCTAAACATACAGTGTACATCTACCTTTGGCCTTCTTGATTAAATATATTTGCTGTTTATCATTTTCTACAAATGGAAACAGTTTTCCTTTTACACTCTTTCTGCATGTATCTGAACTTACATTTTGTGTTTGCTTTCTGCTTTTAAAACTGCTACAGTCACTGGCTTAATTAATATTTTAATGAATGATGAGTGAGTTTCTATCTGTGCTTTGGCAGTTCTCTCAGTTCCCAAGAGCTGGTTTAAAATGACTGGCTTGAATGACTTAAAGTTCATTGATATCTGTTGTCATGCTAATAACGTTAGGAAAGCTTCATGTATTATTGAGTGATCTTGTGAATGCTGTACATGAAAATGGTGTTGTGAATCATAAATTGCTGCTTAGTGCACATTAATACAGATTGATTCTGTTTGTTTTGTACTAAATAATTCATGTTTCCCAAATGGTTCTTATTTTTAATGCAAGGGGATTGGGGGGAGGAAACCCACTTGAACACAGCAGACTGTGCATTTTCCAGCTCTCTAGGTGTGTGTGTCACATGGTAGGGGTGGTAGGTCTGTTTCTCCATCAGCCTACCTCTTCTTTGTGGAGTTAGTTGTTCAATAACACCTGGTTGTCAGTGCTTGCAGGAGGGCTGCATATTAAACTCCTAAAACCAATTGTACAGGTACTTTCAGTACTGGAGGCTTAGATTTATTTTGCTCTAAGTATCTCATACCTACTGAAGACACAGACTAGCCTATGCTTCTGTCACTGAAAGTGCTGGGAAATCGTATTTATTGTGAGCTTTCAAATGGAACATGCTTTGGCTGAGCAGTGCTGCATATGCTAAATGCAGA
The DNA here is from genome assembly GCA_025447955.1 of Psilopsiagon aurifrons. Taxonomy (NCBI): domain Eukaryota; kingdom Metazoa; phylum Chordata; class Aves; order Psittaciformes; family Psittacidae; genus Psilopsiagon; species Psilopsiagon aurifrons. Next base: position 10,913 of record JAOEHY010044440.1, read on the forward strand.
GATAACAAATGTCTGTCCCTAAGATCAAATCTTGTCTTATAACTTTAATACTTGGATAAAAAGTTCCTAAGCCAGTTGTTTGTTTTACCTTAAACTTCTTAAAGCAGTTACTTGCAACCCTTTAGTGTTGCTGTAGTGCTGGCGTGCCTTTCAGGAAGTAAAGGGCTGAATACTTTTGTTTATGTAGTGTGCACCACATGGATTTTTCTGACTTCTAAAGTACTGCTTTCTCTGGGGAGATAGGAAATAAGTTAGCAATTGAGAGTGAGAACTTGTGCCTAGCTGTATTAAACACCAACTCTATTAAACATAAGCTTTACCTTTAAAAAAAGGAGCTCAATTGATGTGGTTTGTCTGGGCTGCATGATCTACTGAGGCACGTTTGTTTTCTTTATTGACAGCCAAGTTAATGCCTGTGTCAGAACCACGCTATCGTGTGCTGCCAGGATGTGTGAGATCAGCCTTGGTGAAATTGGCTTAGGCTGAGTTGTCTGTGGCAGGTAATATTTGTGTCTCCTGCAGTAAATCTTTACAAGCTAAGGCGTTTGGAAAATATATTTTTGGGGCTTAAAATATGCATGTGTTAGGAATAAAAAGCTCACCAATGTCATGTAATGTGCTTGGCTGCTCTTCCTGAAGAAACAGCATTGTCTGCTTTATTCCTTAGCTCAGGTTGCAGTGGTTTTAATTTTTCCTGGTAATGATTTGTCCTCTCCTCGCCTGCACTGAAGGGGAGCTACACTTTCCGATAGGCACTCCCTTAGCTATCATAAAGCCCTTGTAGGGACAAAATTTACGTATACGCTTTGAGCTAGGTGTGGAAGCAAGTAGGAAGTAAATGTTTTTACTGAGGCTGTTTCCAGTAACTATAATTCTCCAATGTTTATCCAGCAGGCACTGCTGCCTATCTGATAGATTAGGCAAAATCTGATGTTGGCGCATCATTTTCCATCATCTCATGTCATCTGTTTTGAAACAAAAGAGCCCTGCTCATGAGATAGCTGGGCTTGGTGGGTGCTTGGCACTAGCTTATCTAACTGCAGCAAAATGAAGTCCTTGTTCTCTGCTTTATCAAGAGTGCCAGTCAAATCCACTTAACTGTTGCCAAGGTTTTGCTGCCCAAGAACTGTAGCCACATTATCCTTCTAACTGTTGCCATTGGAACAAAGAGACTGGCGTAAGACCTGCAATTTTGCAGGTACTGCTCAGCTGTCCAGGCACTGAATCGTTAGCTTGATGGTGTCCCTGAGTAACTACTTACTAGGTCATTAAACTTTATTTTGTCCAGCATTTCTATAAAGTTTCTCCCTGGGTAACCATCCTTAATGGACAGTCTCTTAATTACACACATATCTACAGAACCATTGAAGCCAAGGATGAGGTGGAATTAAGAAAACAGGTTGGGTACTTGCATGGCCAATATTGGTTTCTGTCTTACGGAAGTTTTAAAACTCCTTTTTGAAGGGGAGTGAAGCTGATGAGCTCGTGCGCTTCATCTATCCCAGTCTTTAACATTGACTAGAGCACAATTTTCCTTTGAGTACATTATTCCATAACTTTCTTCACCATGAAGGAGCAAACCGTGGTTCCTGATATCTTTCTTCAATACATGTCACTGGATGTGGCTAGAAACCAGCTGCTCTAGTCCAGTATAATTTCTACTTTCGTAGAATTGGTGTCCAAGAGTGTTGACAAGTCTGGGTCATTAAGTAAAAAATATAGTGAAGAATTTTGGGGTTCTTATGTAGGGAAATAAGCAAGTGGGCTTTCAGGGTATCGTATGTTTGAGCATCTCAGTTGTAGCTAATGGGCTATAGGAAGAGAAGGAAGAATTGCAGTAAGGCAAAAATTGAATTGCCAAGACAGTAATGGTATAAAATTATCTCTGGAGAAATGAGCAGCAAGCCAGAAACACTGGGTTTTTTGTCCTTAGTGCAATCACATTTATTACCTATCTTTCAATACACACACCTGCTGTGTTCCTGGGGGGGTTTTAAGCTGTGAGTATAGGAAGATGCTGAGCTCATAACTATTACAGAAACTTTTGACAATCAAGTGATACGTGGTTGTAAGGCATCATTTTAGCTTGTTCTCATCAGGCAAGTTGTGTCTTCAGAGTGAATTTAAAATGGAAAAACTCCATTTTGGAGGAATATGTAACTTCTTGTTCCCTCTGCTGCTAAGAAAATAAGGGATGGAGTGCAGTGAAACTGCTAGGCAAGCCTCTTAAAAGCTTTGTTTTAGTGGGAAAAGCAGATAAGCTCAAATATACGACAAAGATCACAGGTAACATAACCGTTCACTGATCATTGTCATTCCATGGTGGTGTGAATTTTCAGGAATGACTGTTGTGCATGTGCTCATGAATTACAGACACCTTTCCCACTGTTGCAGGCAAAGTGTTGATACTAACAAGCAGAACAGTGTCTTTGCCAGTCTTCCTTAACGGAATTTTAAAAACTTGAAATCTGCTCTGCATATTTAGTTGATTTTACAAGTTTTTTACAGGGTTAGGAATTGCGGGATCAAATTTATGATGCATTTGTTCTCCTGATAACCAGATGTGCTCAAAATAGTTCAGTTCTCAGAGAGTAGCCATATGAAATTCTGTATCCCATTCGGAGTTTGGATGCTAATGCTCAGTTTAGCTCTTTGGCTGTTGCCCAGTATATAGTTAGCAAAACAGTGTTCTACTGGAAACTTGGAAATGATGTGAATCAAAGTAGCCCTGCTGATCACAGCAGTCTTGCACTACAAGATCTCTGCTGGAGGATCTATCTGCTTGCAACATGTTGTTCAGGGAGCCCAGCAAAGCCGTCCTGGAGGAGGTTTACCACTCTCATGATACAGCACTGTATGAAAGCTCAAACTGCAGCAGACTTCTTACTGTTAAATTCTGTGCATACATGGATACGTATGTGTGTACGGTGTGTACTTAGGCATGCTTTGATCCTTTGGTAGTTGGCTCAAATCTTGGAGCTTTTAAGTGTCATATCACAGAAAGATTACTTTTAGACTTACATGCCAATTTTTGTTGGAAGAGACCCCAAATGTCACTTGCTCCCACCTCTACTCAGAGCAGGGCCAGCCTGGCTCCTGCCTCAGAACATAGCCCGAGTGAATTTTCATGGTCTATGAGACTGAAGCCACTGCACACTCTCTGGGTAGCTTGTTGCGGAATTTACAGCTGTCATTGAAAAGTTTTTCCTTCTGTCATGCTGGAGATTCCCTGGCTGTATCTTGTGGCTGTTTCCTCATGCCGGTTGCCTGTACACCCATGTGAAGGCTCCGATTCCATCCTGGCTGAAACTGCCCACGCTCATGAGCAGGTTTGCATGTGTGATGCACAGATGCCACCTTACCCTTACTCACCTTTCCTCCTTTTGGGTTTTCTTCTCCTGTTTGGCTACCTCAGCTGTCACTTTGCTGAGGTCTGATGACAGAGATATGTTGGAGGTTTATGAAACAAAACAGTTTTCACATGCTTTGACCTATTTTTTGAAAGTTTTGAGAAGCACTGGAAGCGCAGGTGAAATTCCCCCCTAAGAAGTGCAGTGTTACTGTATGGCTGCTGAGGATGTCAGACATTTTGAATAGTCTAAGAAATGCAATACATGATATGTAGAAGCATCTCAGACATCTGAGACGGGCCAGTTCTGTGCTGCTACAAGAGCAGCCATCTGGAAACTTGATGGGAGTTCTTGAATCCGTATTGAAGTTCCTTCACATCAGCAAAATATTCCCCATAGGACTTTTTGAGGAGCTGAAGGAACAAGAGAAGGGAAGGCTGCATTCCAAGTACAGTTTCAAATGTTGCTTTTTGTGTTGGCAGTTTGGAGAGTTTTTGCTTCATTTCTTGTTTCTGTTCTTATGTATGATGTTTGTTCTTCCCTGTGAGTCTTCAGTTTTCTGGAATACTGATTGCAAAACTCCTATGTTTCTAACTGTTAGAAAGCCTTCTACAGTATCTGGCATTAATTATTCCTAGACTTTCAATGAAATGGGAAGACAACTTAATGAACTTGGATTTTGCATTAACAATACTCTGCCTTATATGCTTATCTATTATCAGTCCATCTGGCATCTCACATGCCTGTTGGCCGAAGCGCTTTTATTTCCTTTCCTGAGAAATTCTGGCATTGAATGCATAAACAAGCAGTGCTGCTTTCTTCATTTATAATTCAGTATGAAATCCTGAATGTTATTAGTTAATTAATATTAAATATGGTTGAATTCTTGCTAGTGAGAGCGTAACGCTCTGAATTGAAGCATATGGAGTGGTTGCACCTCCTCAGTGAGAAGTTGGCAGATTGAGATCCATCTGTCAGCTGCCACGCACACCAGTGCACATCTCCGAGTTTACAGTGAGGCAGTGCAGACTGCCAAGAGAAACTGAGAGTGGGGCTGAGAGCTGAGTGTGGCTACAGTCATGACATATATTAGGGGTGGGCAATGGGAAGAACTGCTTTCCCCTCCTCAGTTTGAGAGATCCTTAAAACATTTACAGGATCTTTATTGGGGGGGGGGGAAATGCTGAGGTTTAGTTGCAAAATTAATGTATTAATAGCAAACATGCTATGAACCCTGAGCTTACCAGTGTGGTTATTTACAGTCTGAGGGGGGTTTTGCTCAATTTACTTACTGGGAAGACCTCAGCTGTATACAGCGATACAGAAAACATGCTCCCTTGCTGGGGGAGAAGTGAAATTACTCTCAACTTGAACCGCTCTGAAGTGATAGTATATTGTGCTGCATAGGCACATGGGTGCAGGGAGGACCAAGCTAACAACTTGCCATTTTACTGCCTGCCGCTGCCTCTGACAGCAGAGAAAGAAACTACTGCATCATGGGTATGTAGGGAAATTCCTTGCAATACCTGCATATGTCAGAAATACCTGATGTGTGCAGCCACAAAGCTGCAAGAAGCTAGGCTGAGCGAGCAACCCTGTTTCAGATGGATCCAGCAGGCCTTCAAGTGTACAGGTATTCATCAGGTAGCAGCTCCTAAAGCATTCAAACACATTGTCTCATTTAATTTGGGGATAGAAGTTCATGGTGTGATCAGCCATTTAACACATTCCCAAAAGACATCTGTAGAGGCTTTCAAAGTTAACTTTTCTGTTTAATGATAACTCAAATGAATTGTGATGTTTTCAGAGCTGACTAGAGAAATATGGACTTTCTGAAGTCTTTTCTCAGTCTGGATAAAACTGGAAATGGTGTTACTTGAATTGGTTTGGAATAACGTCTTCCAAAATGATTTTTTTGTTGAATACTTCAGAGAAAGAAATAATTCAAAGGCTTATACAACTTATTCATAGTAATAATTGACAAAAACCTGAGCTTGGAATTCCCCCCCCCTCTCCTCCTAACTGTTATGCAGATCTTACCAGTTTAATTTCCATTTTGCCTGCATCTTACACAAATCCTAGTAAGTTGAAACTTCTGCTTCTTGCATTTATTTGTGATGCTTTGCTTGTTATTGTGTAGAAGGGATGTTAATTAAGGTGGTCTGTAGTGCGACTGGGGAGGCCTTGTCATAAACAGCAAAGTGGTTAACTTAGTTGGGTGCTGCTCATTTGTAACAAAAGTTTTGTATTTATAGCATGTGATTTGCAAATTAAACTGCTGGCAAATGTTGATATTACAACTTCATCTTTGGTGTAAGTGTCCAGGCTTTTCCTGTTTTCACTTTTTAATTTCCAATGGTTGCATTATCTGGGGGGGTGAACAGTTTCTTTCTCTGCTGTCAGCGTCAGTGGCAGACAGTAAAAGGGCAAGTTGTTAGCTTGGTGCCCCCTGAAAATGCTGCCCCTCCACCTTGGAGGTGAACTTTTATTTGTCCATTTGAAGGCATTTGGGTAATTATGTTAATGCTGTATTATAATGTATGAGGTCAGCTTTGGGGAGTATTGCCTTACCTTGTGAAAAAGTTGTGATTGGTTCATAATCAGCATGTGTTTTAAAGGTTTGTAAGCTAAGTAAGCGTAATGTATATGCAGCATCCTATTTGAAACTTGAATTCCTTGATGCTGCCTGGAGGAGCAGGTTAAAATCCTATTGGTGTTTTGCATGACTGAAATAAGAGCCTAAATAATTAGTTTTCAAGATTTCTGTGGAAGGAGCTAGTAGGTGCCACAACCTTTGGCAGAGGAAGGAGCAAAACCCGTATGTTAAACCCATGCATAAAACCCTTCCTTAGTGGAAAGGTTTTGCACTACTCTGTTATCTTTGATCTGGCCTTATGATATATAAGAAATTAGTATCTTGCAGCTGTAACAGAGAATAAGGCTGTGTTAGGCCAGATCTGCCAGAGGTGAGGCTGCCACAGCCCTCTGCTCTAGGTCTGACCTGTGGCAGGGTTCAGCATGAGTTCCCAGTAGGGAAAAAGGGTTTTCGTGCTCAGAAAGAGTTCAAAATAGAATTCCCTGAGAAGATAGTACCTGGGAGTAGCAGGGCAGGGGGTGTGAGGAGCTTTCAATTAGATACCCAAACAGTTTGTATTGTAAACTGTATCGAGATTGAAATAATCAAATTCGTTTATTTATTTGGGTTTGTATAGTTGGCATTGATTTTAATACTGGATGGGGG
>JAOEHY010044443.1:0-24565 GCA_025447955.1 Psilopsiagon aurifrons
CCACCGGGGCGCACCGAGTGCAGCCCCGCCCATCGCGCACCCTCCCCTCAGCAGAGCAGTGCGGGCGCTCTCTACACCCCGGGTTCTGCACCGCAGCCTCCTCTGTCATCGGCTCTATCTGGGGGTTTACACTGACCAATGCCGGGGCAGCCGGAACAGAGCTCCCAGACCGAGCCCGGGTCATAAGGCAAGTGCTCACCATCCCGCTAGAACGCCCTGTTCGCCGCGCTCCCTGGGACAGTTTTTACCCAGACAGGTCTGGTGCCGCCTCTCCTGGCGCCGCCCCTGTGAGTCAGCTCCTCTCGTCCGCTGATCTGCCGGCCCTTGAGCAAGCCCTGTCGAGGACTTGCGGCTGCCTCGGTGTATGTTGCTATTCCGAGTTGAAGCTTCGGGACGCTGAGCCTCCCCCCGATCAGGAGCTGCAAGGCGTCCCCTCTCGCGACAGTCACTCAGGACCTGAAAAGGTCCTGGCAAAAAAAAATCTACCAGTCCTGAGGATACGGGGCAAATATCTTTCCATAAAGCTGTGTTTAATCAATATTAACAAGGCAAATATTCTAGTCTTTGTCTAATGAAAATTAACAACCACCAAAACTGCAAAACTGTAACCAGGTGATTTATTAGCATTTCTTTAGTCTTTTTTACCCTATTGCCGATGAAATGCAGTGGCCTGTATGAACATCCTGAAAGTACCGTCCTCCTAAACAATAAATGAAAAAGAACTATCAGGTAAGAAAATTGCATACCTGCTTCTTACTCAATAACTGTCTACACCTATGGTGAAATAGGGCAATTACTTTCTTCCCTTACCCCCACCCCACATCAAACTAACTCATGAAGGCAGTTTCCCAAAATGGCACTTTTAACTAATGGAAAAGTATATCATAGGACACAGAGAGAAACTATAAATGGTAAGAGGGCTAAATTCCCCAGCGCTGGACCCCTATAACCTGTTGTTTATCTAGTCACTCTGACAAAATGGTGGTATGATGATAATTATTTCTCAGTTCCTCTAAAGAAAGTGCTAGGTGGTGTACTTTACATAGAGGGTAAGAATATTATCTTTAAAGTATTATCGTCATGCATTGTTAAGCACAGCGTTAAGTCACTGCATTCCAGTGCCGCATCCTACCGTAAGGAAGCCAAGTGTACTGTCTACCTGATGAATTTTAAGCTGGCAGAGATTTATAGTGCTTGCAATTGATTAAATTTATCCCAATTTAGGTACTGCTGGTTCCTACCATATCCCAAATAGTTGTAACAAGGAAAAATGCAGCAATCAGAATCAGACTGATAAAATGAGGCTCTTTCCAGTAATTTCAGCAGGAAATGGGGAAGGATCTAGCTGACATAATGGAACAATGACATTTCATATACCCATGTGAAATAAAATAATTAACAGGAGAAAAATTTCAAATGCTTCACTAAGAGCAAAAAGGTAGAACTACATAAAACAGGGCTACTTCGGGTCATGATGTACATTTGACCCATCCTGCATCAAAAGACAGTGAAATTAATTGCTTGCAGCCCCACCTCATATTCTTCCTTCTCTCAGAGGGATATGAACCAAATAATATGCATTTTAAGTGTACCTCTATTGAAAGCTTTCAGCCACACTGTAACATTTTAAGCTCCTTTCTTTTTAAATGAAATAAAAAATATATAGGCAAAGAGACTCCTAATGTAGGTGAGGATAGGTCTATATCAATTTAATTGATTGCATATTCAAAACACAGCCAGCAGTCACAGTGTCAGAAATGCACCAAACTCAAGTCTTATGTGTTTTATAGATATTTTTTCCCCCGTATAGAAAGAGCTGTGAATAGGCCATACAAGTCTTGACCAACAACGAAACATGGTGCAACAAGGAGGCTACACTTTGGTTTCTGCATATAACTTGAGCTGTTTGAAATTGGCTATAGTGGTAGCATGGCGTGATGTGCCACAAGCACCAATATAGCAGAAGATTTTATTCCTTTCAGTTTATATGAGCTTAATAAGCACAAATCCTTCTGCCTGCTGTACTATGCAGACACCTACAAAAAACAAGGTGAAAACAATACACAAATTGCACTCAGATGCCTATGCTCTGCCTGTCTTCTTCTTGTCAGGCAGTGCCTGTCTTTTGACCTGAGTCCTCTCCATGGTGAGTCTCTGAGTCACATCTAGAATCTTCCATTCATTCTGGAAGATTATACCTTATCCTTAACCAAATATCTTCAAGTATCTTTAGTCCAGAGAGTGAATTGCAAATCCTGGAAGATTAAAAGTTACTATTAGGATTTGTGGTGCTGCTTATTTCTTCCTGTAAGGAAGTGGTTCATTCCTCCTTTTGCTCCTGTAGATTTGCTTCTTCCCATGGAGACGGCTGAGGTGGAAAAAGATAGTATTAGAGAGGCAAATTTTTTGATTGTAGCTTGTGCAGCCAGATCCACTCACAGGAATCCAGAGCAGCCAATCTTGAAAGGAAAATGAGCACATCCTTCAAAACCAAGTATTTGCCATCAGATATGCAATTTAAGCTATCAGCCATTAGTTCCAGCCTTAATAAACTAATCTAGAAAACATCTTGCTTTCTCATAGTTGTTTCTTCTCTTAAGTCTTTTCAGTTGAATAGTTGTAACAAGTAGTGGGACATAAGTGTGGATTCATCATAGCTTTAGAAGACAGGAATTTCTAAACCTCAAATTTTGGTAACTGACGCTGTATTTTTTTACAAGGTAAGTCTTGCAGTTCTACAAAACTCACATACCTTAATAAAATAACAAACAGACCCTATGCTCAAGAGGTTGCCTACAGGTGGTCATCATGTAACAGATGCATTACTGAAGTAATTCCTTTTTCACATCTATGCCAGAACAGACACCATTAGATTAATTAGATTCTTTAGTCAGCCAAAGATGCCTGAGGTTTCCATCTCTCCAATTGCTGGTCTTTAGTGAAGACAAGTTGCTGTCTTTTAAAACTTTTAAGAGCTACAAGCTGACTCTCAGGACAAATAGTTCCTTTCTCAGATCAGAATGAAAACCCATTGCATTAAATTACGTTTGCTGTTGCCATACCAACATGCTTCTTCATTCACACTTCATCTTGCACTCTTAATGGCATACCTAATAAAAAAATCTGGACTTTCCATTTAAGCCATCTTAAATGTAAATCTGGTCTCCATTCCAGACTGTAGGTTCCTTTAGGAAATATTCTAACTCCAGTTAAAAATACAGTTCTTATCCATTTAAACGTGGCTAGGCATCATGTCGCAGGAGAACTGCATTTTAACAAAAAGCACTTTGACAGGAAACCACTATACAGATTTTCTGATATTACAGATTAGAAAGAAGAACATGAAGTTAAGTTGTTTCCATCACACAGGGTGCCTCTGGAACTTCTTTTTTTTTTTTTTTTCCTTTTTTTTTTTGGCAAAGATGAGCTGTGGATTCTCCGAGAGTATGTTGCTTCCATATAAAAGTGTCTGAAGTAGTCTTGGATGATTGTTTGAACAGTTATACAGCTAATCTTCATCATGCCACCAGGACAGCCTTTAACAGCATCTTACTGCAGAAGTAGCCTTCATTCTTCTATTCTTGGTTCATGCCTGGTGTAGGGAGGAGGGCTGAGTCACAGGAATATTCTCCCTGCTGCCTAGGGCATTACAGTGATCAGGGGAGGCACTTCGCCTTGGGCCTCATCAAGCTTTATCCCAACCAAAGAACACAAAGTGCAGGTTTTGAAGATGCTGTAAACTTCGCCCTCACAGCTGGAGGCAGAGTTAAGCAGTGGCAGCCAGCAATAAGAGACAGGAAAGAAAAAAAACAAAAAGTGACTGGAGAGGTACAGCTACAGCACAAAGAATTCATTCTGTGCTTCTATTTAGAAGTCCCAAAGTCTCCTACTGGGGAAAAGTAACCATTAAAATCTTCATTAGAAAGAATATCACCTTGGTTACATATTACTTATAGCAAGTCTTTACAAGCCATTATGTCTCCAATGTATCCCAATAAGTCCCCACACACTCCCTGTCCTCTTCCAGTCTGTTAGCAGACCAAACATCCCACAGCAAGTGCCAGTGCTGCTCTGTGGCAGTGAGATGTTCGGTTTACAAGGAGGTTTCTCTTACATGCACAGCTAGGATTGATGTACAGTTTGAGCTTTTGTAGCTGAATCCACAGGGTATTTTATTTTAGATTATCCAGAGACAGAAAGTTACAACAAAAATAAAGCTGGATGTACTCAATGCAGTTTGTTCAGCACTGCCAGAGTTTTTAAGAAAAATAAAACATTAGAAGCCCTGGTTATGCACACAATACCCAGCCCACCTCTCCAGCTGCATGACTGCATTAGCTTCTCAGCCATTTAACATGAAATTCTCCACCTGGTTTTCCTTTCGAGTTTGGTTGTTTTGCTTTTATCTTTTCTAGAATTTGCTTGTGATATAGCTCTTCATTCACCATTTGAAATACAGAGCAGGTTGAGACTGTACAAACTGCATATTGAGGTTACGTATTTCTACATATTTCACAGCATGAAAGGCAAACATTGAAGATCAGGCACGTAGCTCTACTTTCTCATTTCTTTCTGGAAGTAGATGCCTTCTGTATTTTGATTTGGGTCTTTTTTTATTTAAGACAGACTCCCAACCAAATACACTCCCCATATCCACCCAGATCCCACTGTAGGGCACATGAAATGCTGAAACATGACCTTTCTGAAGATTCACAGCACACCTTCCTCCTGCTCAAGCACACATCACTGAGATGCTGTAGATGCTGCGTCTGCCACTAGGTTCATGTCCAGGGCTATATCTATGATGGTTTTGCAGCTAAAGTATATAATCACAGGCCTGCCACACTGCTACAGCTAATTCTGCCATTAACTGATGCACACTTCCTTAGCAAATGGTGCCAGAGCATACAAGAAAAATGTAACACTACAGACCTGTGAAACAGAACACAAACAGCTTGAGAAATTTCGCATCCCCTATTTATTATGTCACCCTGCAATTAGGGAAGTAGTCCTACTAGTGAGCCTTCCTTTGCATGAGGACTCAGAGTCAAGATCATTCACAGAGGTGAAAAATAACCTTATTATCTCTAAAAAAAAAAGAGAACTTTCCGAAGACTTTCAAATTAAACATAATGTCACACTTGACATGCTCGTTTTCAGAAAGTTAGGTTTAACCACTTGCTAGACTCTACAAACCTGATGGGCACTGAAGACTATCTTAGCTGTAAAGACACTTGGAGGCAGTGAACTGCTCAATGAAATTAAATCCATAGAGAGCCTGAATCTAAAGCCCTTTGTCACAAAATTTCTCTGCATTTGGTGTCTTGGTCTTCCTAAATTCAGAAGATTGGAAACAAAACAAAAAAAAAAACAAAAAGGAGAAAATATTTCTCATAAAGTATATCTTTTTGTTGCTTCCCTAGAAGTACTCCTGCAGTCTGAAATTCTTTGAATTATGGATGTGAGAGTTAGGCCACCCAAACACATTGTGTAATCTTGTTACATAATGAACCAGACAAAAAGAAAATGTTAAGCCCCTCTTCCATTCTTGGCCAGTCAACGGAGAGTTAATCCTAGCAATAATTCAAAGCTGTTCTCAGTTCCCCATTTTACAGTGTCATTACTCAGTATTGTTAGCATTAAGGAAATATTGATATGGTAAGATGTATTTCTATATGTTCAGTCACTTACAGTGTTAGTACAGGGAATAAAGAAAAGATCTACCAAAGTATGGAACAGTGAGAAATGTACAGGGCAGGAAGTGAGTGTGTTCTTCCTTTACCCATGTTACATGGTAGATTCTGAAGACACATTTCCTTAGGATGTTTTGAACAGAAAAGGAAGCAGCTTATAATCATTATCATTTTGCTTAGTGTGTCTTACACTTGGGCATGCTTAGTCATAACTGTTGACTTGACAAAATTTCTTGTTTTCCTTGAAAAAAGAACTGCTTTCAACATTGCAGAACACAATTTGTCGATTTACTTTCACAACCATGAATATAAGCACAATGTCCGTAACACACATAAAAAAAGAATTGCAATTACCTGGCAATGTGGCATCAATTAGGAGACAGAAGTAAAATTCATTTTCACTTTCATTATAAAATTGTGCTGTTAAGGTTTAGTTTTAGCTTGCATGGGGTGGAGGAGGATGAATTGATAAGTTGGTCCTTTTTGTTTCTTTCTTTTAGAAAGAATTACTCTAAAGATGGTTTTCTCACTTCCTTTTTAATGAATACTTTATAAACAAGAGAAAATCTCTATTTTTTCATGTTCAAAATGCATGAAGGTTTAGTCTGAGTTAAGAGTTATAAAAATGACAAATTGAACAGACTGGAAAGAGAATACTTTCCATTATTTAACCATCATTTGATAGGACACAATTCCTTTAAGAGACCTAAATTCTGGTGCTTTGTCCTCTCCACATGCAGAGGTGCTGTCAGGCAGCCAAGGCACAGTTAGAGTGTAAGAATTACCCTTAACATATGTTAATTAATCTCTGTGTCTCAGAAAGTAAGGATATGCTATATGCTTCTGGTACATAGAAACTACAGTCAATATAATACAATACTGTAATGAATAAAATCAAAACATTTCTATTCATAGTGTGTTTCTGTAATTTGTTATTTACGACCTGCCCTTGAGGTGTTACAAACTCACTTTCAAGCTGCTTTCCCATTATTTTTAAGAAGAAGCTTGACTGCACAAAGGTCTTCTCACTCTCCAGTAAGGACAAACATCAAGAACTGAAGTCTTGTGAATACTTAAAGCCAAGGTGAGACACTTGTGCAACCTCTGCAGAAAAGGAAAGAAAAAAAAAATGGCTTTGGCAATTCACATAAATGCAGTTCTCTGTATTAAACACAACATATTTCTGGATATATGGAGAGAGGACAGGATAGAAGAGGGAGGAGGAGGAGGAGTAGTAGTATTACATAAAGCAGGTAAAGCAGACCTTCAAAGAGAGGAACTTGATCACTGGTCACTGTGACCCACATTAAAAATCTTTGTCAACACTGGACAAGTGGGCTTAAAATCTTGCCACATTGAATGAATATTCAAATGAATAGATAAATTAGGATGAGTTTATTATTGTTTATAATCTTCCTACTTTTCCAGACACAAAACCTATGACTGCACAATTGCAATAATCCCACAGCATTCACAGATTTAACAATTTATAAAATGGGGGTTATATAGTAGTGTCACAGGACTCAATGGCAACAGACAGCAGTCTTCTCTGTGTTTTCAGTAGATATCCTCTATTAAACTTTCTGAAGTTACTTGAAGTAGTTTCATATTCTCATTTCCTCCCAGATAAATCATTCTTGTGTTTTTTCTGCTGGAGTTTATTGTCTTTTTCTGTATTGTGTTTGGATTGAGGTCAGTGGTTCTGGTCTCTGTTTCCTTCCCAGCTATCCCAGCCCACCATCTCTCTTCCAGGCAGGAAAACCCAAGTAACAGTCAGCAGCAAAGTGAAGCTCAGAGGTTTCCTTGGCTGGTCTTTGACGCCTTCCTGCAGCAGCCTGAGTCAGCAGCGCTCCTCGGATGCCTGGTCTCTCGAGGGAACCCAAAGGAATAAAGCTTCATGACTGATATCTCCTTCGTGAGAAATCCAGACATTTCTAATCCAGTTCTTAACTCTAGCAGAAGACCCTTTGAACGTGTTAAGCGGTTTCTGTTAAATCTGGCCCACATCCTACGCCAAATATCTGTCAAACTACTGAAGCAGGCCTAAACAGAAATTCCCACCCATTTAACTTTAGTTGAATGTCTATTTAGATACAAGCAAGTAGAATTTTAAGCACTTATAGTAAAGTTTTTCATTAATATTTTATCACATCTTAAAAGCCTCTGAGTTAATCCACATTTCACAACAGTTCCTATTATCAAAATCAGTGATTCTTAGAAGCAGTTTTTAATTAGCACTCTCTCCTTACCACGCGCTTAAAATATTGTGCTAGAATAGGACAATAGCAGATTCGGCATGCAAGACTCATTTAAGGGGCTTGAGTCCTGTCTTTGACAAGTACGGATGGGTCTGTCTATGGCTAAGAGCTTCACATATACTGGTAGATTAATCAACTTCGAATGCCTTTCCAGTTAAAGTAGTGGAGCAACCCTGAATCTCTGATGAGGTTTTAGTCTGGGTCAGCTAGCATTTGGGAGCATGCCAGGTTACAGCTAATTCCTAGGCACATTTTAGGAATTAGTATAGGCCAGAGATTGCCAAGTCAGTTTGGGGTTTTCGAGTGTAGTTCAACAGTATGGACACAGGTCCTTCCAGTTGCAAATACATTTAGAGCTAAATTCAATAACTTGTCAATGAGGGCAAGGTACAGAAATTCTTTCATGCTCAGCAATTCTGTTCCACAGTCCAAGACAACAAAGCAAAACCAAGAAAGTATATGAGCTTACACAAAGAAGGTTTGTCCTATTCTGGGAACTTTCTGTTCTTGGAGACAAAAAAAAACCACACAGGAATTCTGCTAATGACGAGGCATACCATATTCCTACGTTATAGAGTTGCTCTTGTGAAATGGAAACACAGGCTCATAGCTGATAAATGGCCAGAGAGAATATTCACCAACCTGATTACAAATATGTGCTCAGATAGCTTAGAGACTCTGAGGATTGAAATCATGAGATACTCTACATAGAAATGCGGTTATTTAAATACCTTGTTTTCCACCAGAAGTTCAGCTATTATTCAAAGAGAGAAAACAAATTCATTCCTGAGTGCTCAGACACAGAACAGGTATGAAAAGCTTTCTGCACAAATGAAGCTTCTGCCACAGCCTCAAAGCAGACTGTACCTGAAGGAATGGAGGCTGGAAGGTAGCTGGGTGCATAGGCAGCCGTGTTCATTGAAGTCCCTCACTCCCTCTTGAGAATCACTTACGTGGGTTTAAAGCTTTGTATGATTGCAATAGATACAGCTGACAGCATGAGAACAGTTAGATTAACATTTAAACAGTTGTGGAGGCTATAATGGTATTAAAATGAATGTTCAAGGAAACTGTAGCCATTTTTACAGCTGTTTTGGAAAATCTCTCTTTGGCAAAACAAGTTGGATTTTCATTCTAAATGTCTGTGCTTCCCATGCTGGTTTGGAAAATCTCTCTTTGGCAAAACAAGTTGGATTTTCATTCTAAATGTCTGTGCTTCCCATGCTGGCTTCCTGAGGAAGAAGTTGTGAATAGACCTGTTTATTTATTACATATTTTTTACCCCTCTTAGCTGTAGCTGTGGATTCCCCAGCCTTCTGAAAGTAGCCTTTAGTTGTCTGTTTTGAACGAGAGAAATCTGTAAAGAAACTGGCTCTTGTCCAGAGGGTTCATGGAATTTTCTTCCAACCTTGTGTAAGAGCTTAATAAAATCAATTTGAATTTTCTGTAGCATTTGTTACAAGGCCATAGATGTTTTGTTAGAATAAAGAGCAAAATAACTGAAATTGTGTTTGCTTCCCTGAAATTAATCATACCAAATGAAGTGTAGATTGACTTGCTAAGGTGATCATCCCTCTAAGTGGAGCAAGACCACAAGGATCGGATCCTGTCATCT
Organism: Psilopsiagon aurifrons; assembly: GCA_025447955.1. NCBI lineage: Eukaryota > Metazoa > Chordata > Aves > Psittaciformes > Psittacidae > Psilopsiagon > Psilopsiagon aurifrons. The sequence continues at coordinate 9,567 of JAOEHY010044443.1, forward strand.
TAAATGAGAACCAAAGGAAATCAGTGTCACCTATATCCACGTGCCCTGGGGCTATTTTGAAGGCAAGTTCCTTGGTTGTGCCAGCCTAAAGCTGCAGTAACCCCCCACAAAAACAATGGACAATTGCAGCATTTATGACCTTCTGTCTCTCAAGTGCTGACCTTTTTTCTCTGGGAAACAGAAAACAACCTGTTCTTATGTGCTTTTAAAGCAAACACTCCATTGCAAATACCTCCCCTTTTGGAGAAAGGCATAAAGAACAAACACCTAACGGATTTTACCCATGTTATTTAATATGCTGTTAGAAGAGGAATAGATTCCGCAGCAAAAAGCATATTATGAAGCCAGCATAACAGTATAAAACATAGTAAAATATTACCTCTTTAGGAGACATTTATGCACTTGGCACTGAACATGTGAATCTTAACAAAATACACCCTTCTGTAGACTGCAAGTCATATTTATAGTAGTTATGTCCCTGACAACAATATTCATCATTTTCTGAACTGAAGGGTGCAGTTCTGTGGTGATTTTCAGCCACATCCATAATGTTGACAGTCGGTCACCCGCACAAAGTGCTGCATCCAGCACAACCACCTGAACATTATTGTTCTGATCACTGATTTTGGAGTTGCCCTGTACTATTACTTACTTACTGGGCAAGAGCAACCCAGAGTGTTATTTCTTGTTTGAGCTGTCTGGAAGGACTTACCCATTCTTAATAATCATCCATTGTGACTAAATTACAGCCCATTCCCATGTGTCAGGATATCAGTAGTTATAAAAAAGTTGTGAAAAAGTTTGCCACCTTCTCAAGAAACCAGAATGACAAGATGACATCCACCTGACACTGCTTCTTGTGGTATGCTCATGTGCTGCTTGATACCAGATTCGATTTAGGATCCTGTTCTTCAGCACAAATCAGGAACTGGGCTTTGTACATCTCCTGCACTACCTTGCTTGACAGGTTACCATGACCTAACATGACAGCTGTGGTCATCGGTAATCACTGCCAAAAGGGAGGATCATAGGAGTGGGTGGAAAGGAAATCAGACATTCCTGGCAGCTGGCCTGCAGCTCTGAAGCTTCCTTTCACCAAACATCAGACTGGAAAGAGATCTCCACTTGCTGAAGAGAGACGTATGGGCTTCCACTTCTCAATCACTGTTTCTTAGTGCAGCATAGAAATGGTTTCTTTTCCTCCAAGAGAATGAGGAGAAAAGAGAAAAGGCAAAGGCAAAACCACGTGTGTTCCCTCAGTGGGGTGAAAAAAATGGCCAGAGAGGGCTGCTCCTCCCTGGTTCATTACAGTCATTTTTGATAGGGAAGGTAGATTAGGCAGGCAGGGAATGACGGCCCTTGGAAAGCAAAACAGAAAAGTGTTTACCATATAAACAGGAAACCAGAGAATTACACAACAAGGAAAAATTTTGACTTGTTTTTGAGGGGCACAGCACACAGAAAAGGCTCAGCAGGTTGCCACTACCTCCAAGAACAATGAACCAAATTTTTCCTCATAAAGAAACCATCTGAACCCAATTAAATTCTACAGTGTTTAGTCCTATAAACACTTCTCTTAGAAATGTGGAAGAGGTTCTGCTTGCTTGGTTATGATTACATCTCTTTTTAGGGCAGACAGAAGAGAAAGTAAAAAAGAGGAACAACTGCTGACAGTAGTTGTGAAATAGCACGGACTACAACCCCATTGACTTGAAAACAAATAAGTAAGATTTATTGTCCGTGTCCACCATGGTAAAGCCCCAAAACTCGAGAATTTCCCTGTCTGCTGAGCCTGCCAATAATTTCAGACCGGTAGTGTGAAATCCTCCAGCTATTCACTCCAGCTGAGCCTGCTTAACTAGAATTCCTCAGCACTTGGACATATTTCCTTAACAGCAAACGATACAAAAAAATCACTTCAGAAGACAGTGGAATATATAACATAGACCCTTCTTAAAAAAAAAGAAAAAAAAAATATAAAAATAAAAGAAAAAAGCAACAGTAACAGCTCCCCAGCAGATTCTTTTCAACCCAAACATGACCAAAACAATCCCCAAGTTCCTGAGGTTGTACACACTGGCAGCTTAAAACCTTCTTTTTACCCCATCACCAAAACTCTTTCAAGTGAGCAAATACACCAAGATGATTCAAGCACCATTGTAATGTTGGCTTGGAGCATTGTTAATTCCTACCAAAAGCCTGTGGGAAGCACAGTAAAATGATAGAAGGTTTTGCTTATTGATCTGTGATGAAAACCTGGCTTCTGCTGATGGAGGAGGCAGGGTAAAGATAGGTTTGTCTGTTTAATGCTTGGCCCAGATATATTTTTGTCTTAGGAAAAAAAACAAGCAGTTGAGCACACTGCTCCTGGCTGTGTCTTTCTGTTGGTTGCCAGCATTCACAAAGCACGTTATGTAATGTGCTCCTATCAGGAATCCAAGTTCAAAAACATTTCATGAAGTCCCATGCTGTTCTTGTTGGAGGAACTGCTTCTGATAATGAAAAATCTGTATCAACCTGGTTCAGCTGCCTTGGCCCCCTCCAACGGCAGCACTTTGTGCTTTCCCTCAATCTCTTCTCCCTCCCTCCACCACCACAATGTCTGCTCATTCCTTAAGGAAACTATTCTATTCCCTAAAACCCTTCACTGCCTTTCACCAAAGGAAGATGAAAATAAAGGAGGACACATGTAGCTTTGCCCCTCCTGTGCCTCTGAAACAGACTGGGTTTCTTCATTGTTTGGGAAATCCTCATTTCTTTGCTAAGCGCAAAAGAAACACTGGGTTTATGATGAAAAGTATATTCATCACATTGCAGTATTGACAGAATAGCTCTTTTGGTTTGATTCTGAGAGTAAAGACCTAAATTTAGAGGAGTCTGCCTCCCAGAAATGTGCTTACTCCTGATGGAATAATTTGAAGCACTTTTCAGGAAAATACTGCAACTTCTCACAGAAGTAATCACTGAATGAATTGTTGAGTGAGGAATTTCATTTGCAGCCACTCTGCCACTTTGATATAATAAAAATCTATCATGAACATAGATAAAAGCATGTAATTACTTCAGATATCTAGATTAGAGTGCATAAAGAGGAAATAATAAAGAGGAAATAATGCAGGATAGCTTTTTCAATCTGTACTCAAGTCTTTTATACCAGTACTTGAATGTGTAAATATTAATCAGTATATATCAGCATGAAAATAACATCGTCTTCTTTGGTAAAATGTATTAGAAGAAATAAAAGTCAAAAAATAAAATTGCCATAAGAGTCAGAATTGGTAGAAAATGCCCTGGTAAAAATCACATCAAAATACAGGGTTAAACTAAGCAGTATTAAACTGTGCTTTTTTCTAATGCTGTTTCCAGTGTAGGTGCTAGCCTAGTTAAAAAACAGCTCATTCTTTAAAAAGGAGTGAGGTTTGACTAACATAATTGTGTCTAAGTAAATAGGAAATTAAGGCCAAAGTTTCTTTTGGAGGTTTGATCCATGACAGGCAGTTAAAGGACTCTCATTTCTAACGGCAGATTGTAACACAGATGCTTGGAGCAAGCATATCTGGGAAAGTTGTGTTTAATGTTAAAGTAATGATTTACAAGGTACTGGAAAAGCAGACTGATAGAAATCTTCAAAGCACAATTAGATAGATTGCAGATAAAATATCCGTATATAAATCTCAATGTATTTCATCGCATGTGTTGAAATAAAGGAGATGAAAGATGAAGAATATAAAAGCTATTCCTAAAACAGCAACAGAAATTTTCATTGTTCTTTCAGGCACAGTTAAATTTTAAATAAATTCATTATTTTAAATTTATGAGGATTTTTCCTTCAAGTATTTTATCTTTTATATGCCAGGGATTCTATTTGTTTATTTGTCCCTACTAGCTTCCTTTAGAATTTAAAGTGACGATTACCAGAAAGAGGGGAATAGAAGGCTGTCAGGCTTTCCATATACATGGAGGAAAATCACCTTTCATTTCAAAAAAAGGATCATTTAATATTACTACTATTAAATATGGAAGGATAAGCCTTAATCAAGGTTTTTTTACTGTACTTTAGCAATTCCAAACATCATTTAATTCTTACAGTGAAGCGAACAGAGTTTAATTCATACCTCTCTGAGGCTCAGAAATGTTGACCAGCTTCTCAAGTCATTGAGAGAATAAGCAACAGAACTCAGGTGCTGCAGGTTTAAGTTCCTAGTTACAAGAAATACCTTGAAAATGAGACTAAACACTACAACTGCTCCAACCCTGGTGGTGTTCAAGGCCAGGTTGGACAGAGCCTTGGATGACATGGTGTAGGGGGAGGCGCCCCTGCCCATGGCAGAGGGGTTGGAATTAGGTGATCTTAAGGCCCTTTCCAACCCTAACTATTCTATAATTCTACGAGTTCCCAGTGAAATCCAGGCAATACTGCCTATCTGACTGTAGGACACAAAAGTTTAGAAAACCTGCTTCAGTTTTTATAGCTATAAAATAGGGCTAACAGTACCAACCTCTTTTTAAACTGTTTTGATTTTTTCCAGATCAAACCAGCATGGAGATGTACTGATGTTGGACCTATCCTTACAGAAATCAGGTGTAGTTTTCAGATTCAAACATGGTTCATAGACTATGTCATCCCAATCCAGAGCTCTGAGAAAAATTAATAGAAAACAAAGCAAGTGTCAGCTTGCTGCTTCATGCAAAAGCTTTGTGAATGAAACATGCAAAAGCAGAAGCTGCATAAGCAAAGAATAGAAGTTCTAATTTATATAGCTTACATTCATTGACTAACACAACAGAAGCAAAATAAAATATTTATTGCTGCAAGGGTTTATATAATTTGATTTTTTTTCCTTCTCCAGTGGGTTAAACTTCAAAATCTTAATGACTCATCTATGCTGCACATGCTTTGCAAACTAATGCCAACTGCCTATGAATCTACACGAAATAGCAATTTTCTAAATAGTTCGTTGGCTTTGCAAGGCAAAAACCCCGCACAAACACAGTTCATCTGTATGCTGGAAAGCACTAGCACATTCTTCAAGTCCTAAATACCAGTTCTGGAGTATATTTGGAACAAATTATTGATTAGCTGAAAGAGTTATAATACATTAGCTAACACTACAAAACTTGCATGGTATGTTTGAATTAGCATATGATAATATACCTGGACCTGGTGGTATTGTCTCTACTACCAAACAGAAGTCACTTCAGTATTGATCTGGATTGAGAAGGGAATGAGACCACCCATGCTTTTAAAGTATTGCTATGGAAAACAGAAATTAACCCATTTAAATGCTGACATGAGCAAGAAAGCAAGTTATGACCAAATAAATCAGAATGAAAGGAACAGTATCCTTTGAAATGAACCCTTTCCAATAAATCACTTTCTGACTGGTACTGCCAACTTGAGCAACAGTGATGAAGATATAGGAACCTGGATAATGTTAAAAACTGTTACTGAAGGAGGAGAATTTACTTTACTGTATAATCTTCAAAATATGATTGCAACATATTCGCAAGGTCCTACCTCCATTTCAAAAACACAGACTACTTGCCTTACAGCCAAAGTACAGAATGAGTTTAGAAAAGCTGGGTGGCTGGAAAGCACTGCAGTGAAAACAGCTATTTATATCAGTTTGTTTCACTTAAGTTTCTCAGCACCATCAGTTAAGGCTCACTGCAAGGATTTTGATCAGAACAGAGCAGAGCAAACACTCTTTTCCTGTCAAAGTTTCAATCCTTCTTTCTGAAACAGAAGATTTGCACTAGAATGACTTCTAAACTGAAGCTTCTGCACACTCAGAAATTAGCAGCATAGAACTATCACAAAGTCTGTGACCCATTCTACCTTACAAGTTAAACACATATATTTTGTGCAACTATTTAATGAATTATAAGGGCCTGTTGTGTTTGCACTTAATGTTGAATAGAGAACAATCCTTTTTCATTCAGGACCATACTTTCATTAAAACCTTCTACGTTTCTCAGAAACATATGCCAAAAAAGCATTTCAGTGGCATTTGTCCCTTTTTCTTTGAGTCCCACTCTGTTTTAGAGTGTGAGAAGGTACTTGGAGTAGTAGAGTTTACATTTGTTTGAATGCTATGGCTGTCTTTGTTGGCAAGATTAATACAGTTTCCTCGTACCTGTGTAAAACTCTGGTACCTCCTCTAAACTTCATCTCGGATTCCTGCACACTATTCAACACAGAAAATTAGGGACTACAAGAGAGCAATTACCCTATCTAATTTTAGGTGATTTATATGGTTCAGATTAATCACCTCCTGGATGCAGGCCTTTTTCTTTTAATGGTTTGAAAGAAAACAGAGGGCAGGGGGAGAAAAAAAGTATATGACTTGTGCATCTACAGCCAAATTTAGTGTAAGTAAGTGAAATCCATCTTACCCCTACTGACTGGCATCCATTTTGGATCCAGCTAAATTAGACTTGCACCATGGACTTTCCTTGGCCATGGTGACAAAACCCACGCTAAATTTCCACCCATTAATGAGAAAGAACTTATGGATGCCAGTGATTCTATTGAAAACATTATCAATACCAGTCCCAATGGCACAATGATTCATGAAATCACATTGTTTTTTGGCATCTGAAATAAAGGAACATCTCTAGTCTCCAAAATAAACACTGAAGAAGTGCAATATTAGAGAAGTTTATAAAAGTCCAAGTAGTTATTAATAAACAGGACAAAACTAACATGCCCATATGCTGGCAGAGTAGCTCCTCATGAATCATGCTCCTACAGTGAACAAATATTTGTTGGAGGGGTTCACTGGGGGCTTTTGATGTGTCATACTGCATTCATAGGATGACATCTGAGAAGAGAAAATGAGCAATGAAAGAATAAATGCTTTGGATTACAGTAACAGCCATTTTTTAACCTTTGGCTGAATCTGCTCCAAGACCTTCCAGAAGTACTCCTGCCTAGTGCCAGTCCCATCACAGGGTACACAGGATTCACCACCTGTAAAATCAATGAACAAGCACAGTACTGCAGGTAAGTGCAAAGGCAGCACAAATCTCAATTAGAGTACATTTTGAGTGGAATTATTGTATCTTCAGGATGGTGGAAGGAAACAGTTGTTACAGTGCCTGAGAAAGTCACAAATGATGCAGGAGGAGCTCCAGTTAAGATGAAGGAAAGGCTGTAAACTCCCCACCAGTGTTGTGGACTCACTGTGCCTGTCAGGATGTGTCTACACTGAGGCATCCACATCCGGCAACTGCAAGATAGGTACATTGAACAGAGTGATTTGAATCTTTTTCTCAGGTATTTTAGCTGAGCCCCCACTGAAAACATGGAGAAAAAGAGACCAAAATCAATTCTGTGTTACAGTATCACAGTTCTTCCTAAAGGATGTGGGGGAAGAGAAACTTACGCTTTCCACAGATACTACTGAACAGAAAAGAGCCATGGCCACTAGAAGACTACACAGACAGCTGCATCCATCTGGAAGAAAACATCCTCATGTGTGACCAGAATCAGATGAAAAAGCTCAAGGAATAAAGAACTTTGTTTAGTTCTTTGTTTAGTGACACCTAGCAGTGATTGCAGGTAGCTGATTCTAACAGATTGCAACAGAGCTGCAAAGATCAATCCAACTTTGCATTGCATGCACATATGCATATTGAGACAGTGCAGACTGAACATTCTAATGGTAATGAGAAACATCTATATTTTTCTGTATGAATTCCTTTGAGGCTCTGTTTGCCAGGAAAGTGCAGAAACACCAGACCTCCTGGAAGAAGGCACAGGGCTAGCCCAAGGACTCCACAAATAAAGCTACATTAATTAGCTATTCTGCAGTTTCTTCAGGCAAATAAGGAACTTCCCAGCTCTGGATTTATTTTTTTATTTTTTAAATGGCTTGAATTCAATGTTTCGTTGTTGTGGATCTTGTGAGCAAAAATTTCTCCAAACTCTCTTTCTTCCCCTGTTCTATGTGGGGAAGAAGGCATTAGGAAAGACAATAAGCCCTGCAGAGACATCAGAAGCAGTGGGTGGAAATCTGTTACACAGTCCCTGTTTTCAGCACATCAGCTGACTGTACCTGAAGAATTGACTTATGCAGTGCAGAGATTTAGAGACTCTGTGTTATAACTATTGGCACAGCAAAATAACTCGTGCTGTGCACTTCATCTTCTGCAAAGACATGTTTCTGCAAAGGCAAAGAGATTCATTTAGCTCTTGTCCACCTCCATGGCTCTACTGTTTGCAGCAATTACTGCTTGCCTGCAGACGTCTCTAATCACTGAGCAGAGAGAAAGGAATTCTTCTAATTGCTGAGTACTTTGAGTTTCCCAAAATAGTTGCCCTTCTTCCTTTTTGAAGAAAAAACTTTCCCCTGCCTCCGCACCCCCTTCCTGCTGGCAGACATGAGAAGAGAGCTGTGTTTGTTTTCACAGTAAATGGGAGGCTCGGGCAGTGACAAGGCTGTTCTCACAGTTTCCAGCTGTAATATTGGATTTCTTTACAACCTCACACATGCAGAACTCAGAAACTAAACTAGTCCACCACCAAAAACCCCAAAGGTCTGAGGGGCAGCCGCACTGTTCTTGACATGAAAGCAAATATTCCAGCTAAGAGGCAAGCATTATTCAGGCCAAAACTGCTGAACGCTGCATCTGTGTCCCTACACCCACATGCAGGGACATGTCAGGTTTTCAAGTGTTGAAGGTCCCAGGTTTTATAGTGAAACTAGACGAAGCAGGGCAGTTTTAGGTCACCTGAAACTGTCCCTGTAGGGTTCAGGAAAATAACTTCAAGGTCCACTTAGAAGGAAGAGAAAAAACAAACCATTGTTTAAAACCTTTGCTTATCTCCCACTAACAGTGACAACCATGGATCAGTCATCTTGACAATGCTGGTTTGCTGCTTTGAAGTGCATGTCATTTTAACATACAGAATTCTTGTCTTCAGATTTATGTTAACATTACTGATATTAAGCATTTACATTGATCACTTTCAGACATTAGAGGGTTTTTTCTACTTAGTTTCTCCTTTTTTCTATTTAGACTGTGAGAAAAAGGACAGAAATCCATTTCAAGAGGAACTCAAAACAGAGCAGATGGGATTTTCAAAAGTCAACAGTTAACTCTTTAACATTTTTAAGAATCCTAAAAAAATGTCTGATTTTTTTTTAACTCAAAACTTCTTCAAATGGAAGAGACAAAGTTTGAGGGGAAACAGACTGAATATATCTCTCATTATTGGAATGGTTTTGTCCGGATTATCCAAAATGTTCAGCTAACTGATCAGAGATAAACAGCTGATGTGAAACTCCCAGCCTGGCATCAATTTCGTTATCTTTTCAGTCTTTATTATCAATAAGTTCAAGGCAACAGGATTAATTGATTTATTTTGGTAGAAACCCTTCTATTGCAGACAGACTTTCAAACTGAGTTTCACCAAGTAGCACACGCTGCTGGAGACTGTGACATCCTTTCTTCTGCTTTCAGCCCAGCTATCCTGGGGCCACAAAAAGCCCTGCTGTTACATCACAAGTTATCAGGCAAACCAGAGTTATGTCCATTATTTCTTAGAGACCACCTGGACAGAGCTAATGTGTGTGTGCAAAACCCACTGAAAAGAAGGCTCAGATATTAACAGCTCGACCGCTGGTGATCTTGGCATTACCAGCCCTGGCATTAGCTTCTCTGGAGTCTTTATTTACCAAGCACTTCAAGTCAGTGGGAACTATTTCCACCCATCCCTTGCAAATGAAATGACGATAGGAAGCACTTGCGTTTCTTTCAAAGCTCAGAAACCTTATTTCAATTTGAGTTTTGGAAAAGACTTTGGAAGTACCAATTCCTCCAGCTGGTTCATTCCAGTACAAGCACAGAGAGAAGAAAAACAAGTCTTTTCACCTTTTGTTGCAAGAAAGCAAACCAGACCCAAAGTAGAAGCAAAGAGAAGCAGAGTTACACAGGAAACTGGCCTTGGATGTGGCTTCGCAAGAGGTTGCAGTGAACTTCTCACTTCCTCTCAACCAGCCCCATTCTGACACCATAAAATAGAGCAGCTTGGGGTGGTGCTGAATTAGGCCAGTTGGAGGTAGCTTCTCTATAACTACACACTCCTTGGGAATGATGTTACAGAGCCCTATACGCTCTGATGCTCTTTAGGGCAAACCATAGCAGATCATTGCCAAAGGTGCCCATTCCTCCACTCCCTGACAGCAGTGACTGCTTTTGGGCAGCTCTGAATTACCTTTTTGCTCTTCCAGTGGAGCAACATGGAGGCAATGCAGGATGAACCGTGTGCTCAGATGTTGACCAAAAGTCTCATTAATCTCCACAGTTTGCTCAGAGATCCCTCAGACCTAGGAGCAGGACAACCAAAGGACTTTTTCTCACAGGGCTGTACCAGCCAGCCTCGTGTGCATTACCAGAGTTGTTCCAGTTGTGCTCAGGTTAATAACAGGGAACTTGATATATTTTCACAGTAGGACAGAGAACCGGACAGGCTGCAGCTAACAGACAGTGCGCACGTTCATCACAAAATGCTGAACATTAAAGAGTGCTATTACTTAATATGTGTGTTTGCTCTGTAGAAAATACTTCTCCTGCATAATATTCTTATCAAATGATTTCTACACTAAGCGCTTATAGATTCTCTAGCATGATTCAGTAAATTACTTACTCAGCCCCCAGACACTGCTATCCTTCCAAGTATGCATTTGGTTATCTTTTTGGATATTTACAGTTTATAATTTCTAATTAAAATTTATTAATTATGAGTTCAAAGTGCCATAGTTACTTGACAGAGTGTTACACCAAATATGGGATTTCAAGAAGATGATGAAAAGGAAAAATATCAGTTGATTTTGCTCACACTCAGTCTATCCCAGTTTGGTCATATATGAGGGTACTAAGGATTTCTGATGTGAGAGGTTTCATAGCTAACCTCTTTCTTACCCTTATCCTTCTCTTTGGGCCCCAGTCCTCTACACAAAACAATCCCCCACACTGACAGAAAGTGCCCTTATGAATACAAATGCATGTGGACAAATTTTTATTTGGCAGCTGTATGACATTATAGACTTATTATCTGTGAAAGAGTTCTAATTCCCTCAAACTGGAACTAAAGTGCATTAGGAAACCAAGAAAAATGTTGTTCTTGCACGTCACACTTGGTCAGGCAGCTTTAGAAAACCCTCAGAAGGATAAAACCATTCCCTTTTTCCCTGTACCATCAGTATCATCTGATCAACTGTTAATTGTACTGCTGAGGCTTTAAAGACCTCTATTCAGATAAGTGCTGGCCAAAAAAAAACAGCTCTCATTCATCAAAGCACAAGTACTTTCGAGAGTAGCCTGGTAACACAGAAAAGACTTGAAAATCCTCAAAATCCAGCCACCTATGGAGCGACCATGTGAAAATATGTCTGAGAATCACTGTTGTAAATGCTGAAGACAACTGCTACTGAGCTATAAATACAAAATACTGTTTAAGTGCAATTTTCAAAAATTCTTCCTGCTTTCAGTCATTATATGTCTGTCCCTCTGATGGAAATGGGAATTCTTTCCGTTTTCAAGACTGTGCTCTCCTTTCATTGCAATGAGGACCTAATTCAGAGCTTTAAACTGTATTCTGCAATGCATAATTAATCTGGCTTCATAGAGACCTGGACAAAAGACCCCATTCAATCTTTAGCTCCTTCCTCCTGAGATATTGTTATTTCTAAAAACTCCTGCCAGCTGGGCAGGAGGGAAATCTCAGCATTGTGGGAGAATGAACAAACTACAGGCCTCCGAGGGATTTGAAGTAACTATCTGACTAAACTGGATTAGAAAGTAAGGAAGGGGAGGGGCAGGAGAGCTTATTCTGAAGTCTACAAAAGCTCATAAAAAATTCTTAGAAGATTTTCATATGATGAAGGGGGAGAGAAATATACAAGCCTTTATAACAAAACAGAAAGAATTTTAAAACATGTGTGAGCCAATACACTTGGGGATGTTTGAAGGGATTACTGCTGGTTTTATTTCAGGAAAACTGTTGTGCCTGCCTTAAAGCTTTGAAACGGCATTTCTCCATGAAATCTGCGCTGCCCTGCAAGCCAGAATAGTCATACTTTCCTTCCAGGTATTTGATAAGTCTCCTGTTTGAGCCTATAATTCACTCTAACCAGAAGTGGCTTTAAATTCTCTCCTAAGCTCATCACAATTAAGAGCCTCTGCTCTGCAGGATTTCAAAAGGCTATGGAAATACAAATTCAATCTTGTTTGGAGAGCCAGCACCCTGCTCTCATTCTCTGCGAGCTCGTTCTCCGATGTGTGTCAGTGATGCTGCCCAGATCACCTGGCCGCCTCTTACACATTGCTCTGTATTTTTAGCGGGCATGCGCATACTCAGGAATATTGCCCCATTGCCACAGGGCTTTCTGGAAGAGTGAGTGGAAAAAACTCACATGCCTGTTGAGCAAGTGGGTGCTCAGGGAGAAAGATGTGGGCTCTCTGTCTCCTCTGCCCCGCTCTGCCAGCCCCCACTGACACAAACCTGCTGCTCCCAGGCTCCCTGCTCCTGCAGCACTGATACTGCAGTTCAATGAAGTTATGTGGATATAGCCCTGGACAATACATGGCTCCTTAGATTTAGAAGTGTTTTCAGAAGCCAGATCTTTTACTCACCCCAATCTTATTTGGATGATGTGCATCATGTTTCAACTGGAGCGACCAGGACAGGCTGGTCTTAGGCTTTTACTTTTTACAGGAAGAAACTATATAAGCACCTCAGGAAAGGCCAACACTCTCATTTATAGTCCTTCTGCTGGCACAGCTGGAAATTTAAAGGGCATGAATCACAATAAGATCTAGATAATGGGCCCAGTTTCCTCTCCTTCCCCCTGCCCATGCCTGCCCATTGTGGAGGTAAGGCTCCATGGGATGTTGAGCTGCCCGGGCTGCAGCTGGTGGGACCCACTGCCAGGGCAAACAGTTGAAAGCACCCACACAATACACTGAAGTTCTTCGTAGTAAAAGGAATTAAAATATTCCCTAAAAGTTGATCTACTTGGGAGTTGCGTGTTATGGAGTGAAAACTGGGGTAGGTCTGGTATGAGTCCAGCATGCACGATGAAAAATGCACCCTACTGGACAGTGCATCTATGTAAAGATGGGCACACAACAATCACAACCGATCAGAGCAATCCCAAACAAACATCCCATTTGTGCTCTGACCTCATCATCATTTGCCATTTCCTGAGCTATTATCACAAGAATGATTTTCTATAGCCTCCTTTTGCCCTGGGAAGGAAGTGCATGGAGGGAAAGGAGGTGTAGGAAATAAAAGGGAGAGACAGGAGAAAATAAGATTCAGAAAAAGCTTCCAGATCAGCAGAGGCTTTGAAGGGTGCCATTTCATAAAGAAACACTTGCATGTAACTTAGCAACAGCAGCAACAACAAAAGTACTGGTAGGTCATATTCCAGACAAACAGAGCAATGTTTAAAACATTAAATTGTTATACAAAATCCCTACAGACCATTTCTAGTTCCTTTAATTCCTGGGGTGCAGGAAAAGCAAGCCAACACCACCACACTTTCTTTCATAACCAACATAATGAGCCACTTGTGACATTTATCCAAAGTCATTGGATGCTGTCAAATCCATGTTGAGGCATCACATCAAAAATCATTACTTACAATAGCAGTGTAACAGCTCTGGATAACCCTGTGGCATTTCCCAAAAGGGACACTAAACGCTTCTCATCTGCGAGAGAGAAAACCTGGTCGAGGAAAACAAAATCAGTGTCATGACACTCAGCTAAACAGATCTGAAGTAATGGACGCACAAGTAAAAGCTCTGACTTTTCCTAACTGAAGGAAAATCTCTACCGTCACTTAGTGGATCTAACAGTGCAGTAAGAGTATCAGACATATCCTTTCTATTGAGAAGCCCTATTTCAAGGCACCCTACCTAAAGCTGGTGTAGAGACTGCAAGGAGGGAAGGACAGACAGTCTAAGCCAAGCAGCAAAAATCAGTGTGAAACCCCATCTCCACAATCCGGATTTGGCATTGTGCTGCTGTAAAAACAATGCACAAATAATCTTTTGATAGATGACACATTTGACACAGGCTTCTTAAACACTGGACTCTGCCATAGTCAGGACCTTTCCTAGCAATGCAGCCTTCTGCAAGTCTCCCTTAGTCCCATCTCTTCCCTGCCACTCGTGGTGCTGGCACTGCATGAGGAGCCTCATCCTGCAGCGCACCCATGGCAGGAGCAGAGTTAGAGCAGCCATTACAGGGGTACAGGCAAAACCCCTGTCTGCCACTTTAGGGAAGAAAAAAAAATCACTTGTTCTCCCTGCAAGGATGACGGTAGCCCAGGAGCTGCACTGGACAGGTTATGGAGGAAATGGGGAGCCTGGCAAAGCTGCAGGTAAAGTTGCTGCAGAGGATCTGAGGCTCACTCCTGCTGCAAGGAAGGAAAAAGGAAAGGAAAAGAGCAGAGTTCAGGGTTTGCTGCTCCTAGTGCTGTGTGAGGGATGGAGAGGGCAAGGAGCAGAGCTGTCTGCCTCCTGAGGAGACAGGTTCTCACCACCAGCCCTGCCACTGCATGGGGAGGGAGTGGGGCATGGCTCAAAACTTTCCCTCATACCTCCCTAAGGGCATCACAAGAATGAGGATTTGTCCCATATTACAGAAAGGGTCAGGGAGAAACCTGAAAGTTTTGGGCACAACTTCTTCATCCACATGCACTTGAGTAAAACTGGGAGGCAAAACAGACACACTGCTGCTCAGCCTGCACTCGGTCCTACCTGCTCCAAGACCTAGAGATCAGCATGCATCCTGTCCTATCTACTCCAAACCTAGAGCTCAGCCTGCACCCTGTCCTACCTGCTCCCAAACCTAGTGCTCAGCCCACACCCCACTCTTCCAGCTGACCTGCTCACTTGCTCTTTACCTGCTTGTCGTGGTTTAAGCCATAAATCAGCCACGCAGTTTGTTCACTCACTTCCCCCTTTTTCTTCCCTCTGCTCCT